>OVBA01005719.1:1089-19051 GCA_900406435.1 Lepidium aucheri
TCCCCTTGATCTAGAGTGTGTTGTGTGTATCAAGAAGGCGGTCATACTTCTTGTGGATCACTCCTCAATCCATCCACTTCCGCATCACATCCACATCTTAGCAAAGAAAGCACTTCGGTTTCCCTTTGGTTGAGATTCATTCCAAACAACCTTAGAGAAGCACCTTGAGGCGTGTATCAGAATGGGGAACATAGGGAAACGCAATGAGATGCCTCAAGGACCAATCTTTCACATTGAAGTGTTTTATTGTTGGGGAATAGACTTCATTGGACCCTTTAATCCGCCATCACACGAATACACTTACATCTTGGTAGCCATGGACTATGTCTCAAAATGGATGGAAGTGGTTGCAAACCCAACAAATGATGCAAAAGTGGTAATAATGCTGTTTAAGACTATCATATTCCCTAGATTTAGAGTTCCACGAGTTGTGATTAGTAATGGAGGATCGCATTTCATCAACAAGGCGTTTGAAAGTTTGCTCAAAAAGTATGGGGTGAAGCACAAGGTAGCCTCACCCTATCACCCTCAAACTAGTGGGCAGGTGGAAGTCTCAAATAGGCAGATTAAATCTATACTTACAAGGGTGGTTTGTGCTTCCAAGAAAGATTGGGCAGCTAAGCTTGATGATACACATTGGACATAGAGAAGCACTTATAACACGCCAATTGGGAGGACACCGTATCAGTTATTATACAGGAAATCATGTCATCTTTCTGTAGAGATTGAATACAAAGCAATATTGGCTACAAGGTTACTCAACTTCGAGCTAACGACAGCCCAAGAAAAGAGGTTAATCGACATGCATGAGTTTGAAGAGATAAGGATCGATGCCTATGAGAGTTCTAAGATCTACAAGGAAAGAACAAAAGATCTTCACGACAAGAAAATAGCAGAAAAGGTAATCTCAGCTGGAGATCACGTATTGTTGAAGTTGAAGTCAAGGCGGACTGGTCCGTTTGAAGTTAAAGAGGTCTTACCTGAAGAGCAATCACTCTAATCAACAAAAGAGGAGAGTCGTTCATGGTTAATGAGCAAAGGGTTAAGCCTTACTTGGCAACCGAAGAAATCTCGGAGAGGACAGGACTGTGGCAGTCCTCAATAAGCCCTCCCCACCCTGAACAAGGGAATAGTCGAGCATGAGATTATAAACAAGCTCACGTGGGAGGAAGTACCATGGATATCCTTGTACATATTTTGAATTTGCTTTTAATAACTTTTTCGTTCTTTGTCTTTTTGGTTTGGGTGAAGGGTTATTTATCAAGGTAGACCAACTTCATGGGTTCGAACACAGAGGATATAAGTATGGCGGTCAGACTAAGGGCTCGAACATAACCCTTTCAGTAAACCGCGAGGAACAAAACAAGAGGTTACTTTCCAGTCTTCAGATGAGAAGCCTCGGCCCTGGAACTGAGGTCAAAATTCGAGGTAGCCTGGCTGTCAGCAACGAGGGTACAGCTAGTTGTCTAAGGCTCCAGCTCATCAAATGGTTCCCACCAGTCAATTTAAGAATTCAAGAAAAAAGGACGGTCAAAGGATAATACAAAAGATCGGACGGTTGAGACTGGTCAAGGATTTCAAAATTTGAAACCAACGGTTGTGATGTGGTCAAAGGTTGAAAGATGCCTCCGGATCAGATCTGGTCTCCCAAGACCATAATGACTCTCTTAAGGACCTAGTTCTCTCTCGTAGCAACATAAACTCCATTTGCCTCCTCGTCCTCTTCCTTTTCAAGCTTTTCTCTCTTCGCCAATAACAACATAAACGCTCGAAGGACATCACCAAGGACAAACCACCACGACCCACCATGGCAGCCATTAGAAAAGGCAAGAATCAGGAAATGGCGAGAGAGAACAGCGAGGGAAAAGTTCAAGAGATTGAAGGGAGCCTACAGTATTCGCCTCCGTTCTATATCCGAAGAATAAGCAACAAGAAAGGATATCGAGGTGGGATACATGTGGATACCGAAGGAGAAGGATCAGCTGTGTTTCCAAACTCACAAAGACCAGTCCAATGCACAGCACGCATATCAGTTGGAGGGACGAAGGAATGGAGGTTGTCCGATGTTCGAAACAAGGACGGGAGTTCGGACAAAAATTAGTAAAATGGCTAGTAAGAAAGTCAAAAGCCTAACCAAGGAGAAGAACGAGTGGAGACACGAACATAAAAAACTTAGAGAGGAGATTGACTCGATGAAAGCATTGATGTATGTGATTTTTGATGGTTTTAGAGTCTCATTTTAGGTGACTTTGCATTCATCTATCTAGACTTTCCTTGCATTTAGGTACGTTTAGGCTTGTTTTGCATTCTTTGCATTTGCATTTGGAGTTTATCTAGGTAAAAGGAGCAGAAAAGGAGCAAAACTGGAGCTAAGGAGAATTGGAGTAGCTGCTGGAACGTCTAAGTCAAGAATGATCGTGCACCCTCGGATCACCACCTAGAAGCTCGTACGCGAGGAGTACCAAGAACACTTGACAAAGGCCACCTCGGAGACTTACCTCAATTTATCTGCCGTGAGGAAAGACTGGTGCAGAACAAAGGCCTATCCCTCTTCACATCAAAAGTCATACTCGGAGCCGCAACTCAGACAAGAACCACAAGGACAGAGAAGTGAAGCGTTCCTTAGTGCCAAAGCTCGCGCAAGGTCTCTGAGGGAAGTTTCACTGACAGCCTGGTTGACTGACTTAGGTCTGTGTGACCATTTAGGTTATGAGAATGACCCTATAAATACCCCTCTAATGACCCTCTTATCATTATCTGATGTTTTAGCTGAAAAAATACTCTCTCTTTTATTGTTATTTTCCTTTAAGCTTTTATTTAAGGTTGATACTCTTTAATGATTATCAATGGAATGATTTAGTATTTTGCTTGTTATCTTCATCTTTTCTTCTTGCATTTTAGCTTCTTTACTTTAATCATGCAATCAGAATCTACCCCATTCATCACCCCTCTCAAAATGAGGAGTGAGTAGATCCCTTTGGATCTCGAGGATGGGGAGATCGGAGATGAATCCGTTGATTCCCTCGCCTAGCTAACTGATCATAACTTCTAGTAAGGCCAAAGTTAATGCTAATCTCTTCCTGATCAGCTAAGATTCAATTTGGGTCATGACTGAAGGCTAGCACCGACGGAAATGAAGGCCCCGATCCTTACTAGAGATGGCTTGATCCGCCGAAGAGAGATCTAGCATGTGGATCGGTCAGTAGATGATTTAGGCCGAGTTTTATGCGTCCGGTTCGGCGTGATCACAGTGAGAGTTGGAATGGATCAGCCGAGCCGGATTGAGATCCTCTCCGCGAGAGCGGGCCGATCTAACCTATCTCCCGGTCTACAGATCGCTCAAAGTAATATGGCGAGTGGGATCAGCGAGTTTACTGTCGATCAACCTCCCAATCCTCTTGATCCTTTTTTCTAGAATTGCTTAAACCCTTATTTTCATTTTGCACTCTGTTTTTGCATCATTTCTCTATTTTGCTATTTCAAGTTATGTTTTACTTTTGTCTCTAGCTTATTTTGTCATTTGTGCTTGTTTGCTAGTTTGTTATATTAGGATCTATCATTGTGACAGGATGTTTAGATTAACTTGAAGTAGGATTTGGTATTAGATAGATTGCTTGCAAGCATTTCTGATTACTAGTTCGACAAACCCACTTTAATTACTACCATACTCTATGATTTGATAGAAAAACCGCAAAAACGCTTATATCAAATTGGCGCCGTTACCAAATAAGATTTTGCTTGTTTCAATTTATAGTTTACTAGTCTTATGTTCAAGTTGCATGGTTACTGATTTAATAACTTGTCTTTGCTTCATACAACTTGGATCTATAAGGACCAAGCTTAAAACCTATTGACAAGTCGTTGTTTTTGTCCTTGTAGGCCTCGCAGGTACTCCTCGATGGACGAATGTGAGGGTAGCACATAAATAACTTAAACTCAACTTCTATACTCGCTGTCAAGCCCCGAGTTCAGGAAACATCACACCCCTTGTTTCCTGTCCTCGCTATGGCCACTTCATCAACAGAAGAGTAAACTGATCAGGACCACTCCGACGTTCTTGAAGAAAACACACCACGGATGATAGGCACACCAGACAAACCAACAGCCTATTATCCTCGGTACGGAATAAATCCACCACTGTACCTAACCAGACTTTTGAGATCAAAGGTGGCCTCATTGCTATGGTTCAATGCATAAAGTTCCACGGATTACAATGCGAAGATCCTCTTGAGCACCTCGACAAGTTTGAAAGGCTGTGCGGAACCTCTCTAATAGACGGATTGAGCAACAATGCACTCAGACTACGCCTGTTTCTGTTTTCCCTCGCAGAAAAGGCCCAGAACTGGGAAAAACATCTACATCCCGGCCAGATCACATCTTGGGCCAAGTGCAAGAAGGCATTCTTGAACAAGTTCTACTCACCTTCCCGCACCGCAAAACTACGTACAAAAATCTTTCATTTCACTCAAAAACACTCAGAAAGCTTCCCCCAAGCATGAGAAAGGTTTAAAGATTGTGTCGCCCAATGTTCACATCACAGCTACACAATTGAGTCCTTACTCAGTACTTTCTACCGAGGAATTAGGTCGAGGTACCGAACACTACTGGACACGGCGAGCAACGATAATTTTATGCACAAGGATATCACTGCCGGATGGGTGCTCATTGCAAACCTTACTCAAGCTCAAGAACAATATAATGAAGGTGATGCAACCAGTGAAGTCTATTCTTTCGATTCAATCGCACCGAGCAAATCCGAAATCCGTATAATGAATGCCAAAATGGACCGTTTGCTACGGAGTAGACCAAAACCTGTCCTGGCCGAGGAAGAGACCTAAGTCGCAGAAATCAGTTTGCTTGAACGCACCGCCACTCCAACCATCTCACACCCTGCTGTGTTGGATATATTACAAGTGATATTGCAAGGCCAAAAAACTGCGGCCGACGGGCTCACAGATTAGTTTGCTGAGATCAACAACCAATATACCGATCTTCATAGTACGATCGGGAACATAAACACAAGACTTCAGAAATTAGAACAAAAACAAGCCACACCTCTGCCCTGTCCTATTCCAAACATGAGCCTCGCCTATCTACCTCGTGCGACCAACGAGGCGTCCTACAATCTTCAAGAGTTACACTCGAAACAGAGGATGGGCCATACTACTGCTACAACTGCTAATACTGAGGACAATATGTTTGAAAAAGGGGGGGGGGAATGGTTCACGAACACAGATTACTGATCAGCGTAAATCAGCTAAGATCCGTGATAGTTTGCCTTACAATACTAATGAACGAGAGCAGAATGTTCCAGCACAAACACAGCCAGACAACATTCCCTCAACTCACCTCGCCGACACCATACCCGAGGCAACATAGCGAGTTAAACCCTTGGCAGCAGATTTACATAAAAGTAACCCATCTCCACCCATTGGTCCTCATCTACCTTTTCCTAAGACCTATAAAAAGCGCATTGCTGAGAAATATAAGACTCAACTCTTCAAACAAATTAAAGACATCGATTTCCAATCCCATTGGTCGATGCATTTATGTTGATTCTGTCTTACCATAAGTTTCTCAAAGACACGGTGAAAGAGAATACCAAGGAGATCGAAGGGGAAGTGATACTAACTCATGAGATTAGTGCAATCATCTTAAGAAAGGAAGCACCCAGAAAGCTACTGACCCCGGTACCTTTACCATCCTTTGCTCTCTGGGAATGCTATCCTTCAGTCATTTCTTGTGTGATTTAGGAGCTTCAATAAGTCTTATGCCCCTATCGGTTGCAAAGAGATTAAGATTCAGAACATTTAAAGCATGCAATATCTCATTGATACTCGCTGATCGTTCTAGGAGGATACCACATGGAATTCTTGAAGATTTACCGGTTAATGTGGAAGGAGTAAAAATCTAGACAGACGTTGTTGTGCTCAAAATGGATCAAGAACCAAAAGACCCTTTGCTTTTCGGTAGACCTTTTTTAGCCACAGCCGGAGCCTTGATTGATGTGAGGAATGGAAGTATAGAGCTGAATTTGGGAAAAAACATTAAAATAAAGTTCCACATCGAAAATGTAATTAGGAAACCTACCATTGAGAACCTAGAATTTTGGATCCAAGAGACGGACGATCTTAAAAATGAGCTGCTTGAGGAATTGCTCACAAAGGACTAATTGCAAATTGCACTAACCATACCGATTCGAGATGAGTATTTGCAGATCGAAGCAGAACTCTATAGGGAGCTTTTGGATGCTCATCAATCACCAAGAAGCTCACTTGTGATTGAGGAGCTGGTGGAGTCAGATATTACGGATAAACAAGCGGGAAAACGAATCTCATGCCCCTTGCAAACAAGAATTGACAGATCTACTGAGCACTCGGTCATGCACCTTGCAGCAGATAACACCGAAGGAACCTTTAAGGCAGCCCAAGACAATTGGTCCGAGCTCAAGGCACCGAAAGTTGAATTGAAAACGCTTCCTGTTGGGCTAAGGTACGCTTTCTTAGGATCTAATTCTACATATACTGTAATTGTTAATGATGCCTTGAATGATGAAGAGCTTGAAATGTTGCTATCCGAACTTAAACGTTTTAGGAGAGCTATAGGTTATTCTCTTGAGGACATTAAAGGAATCTCACCTGGCTTTTGTGTGCATAGAATTCGCCTAGAAGATGAGTCTCACTCTAGCATAGAGCCCCAAAGGAGATTGAATCCGAACCTTAAAGAAGTAGTAAAAAAGGAAATACTGAAGCTGCTTGATGCGGATATAATCTATTCCCATCTCCGATAGCAAATGGGTTTCCCCAGTTCATTGTGTCCCACAAAAGGGAGGTATCACTGTGGTTAAGAATGACAAAAATGAAATGATACCAACTAGAACCATTACGGGGCATAGGATGTGTATAGATTATAGGAGACTCAACTCATCTACTAGAAAAGATCACTTCCCATTGCCTTTCATTGATCAAATGTTGGAACGTCTAGCGAACCACAAGTATTATTGCTTCCTAGACGGTTATAGTGGATTCTTCCAAATCCCTATACACCTAGATGATCAGTAGAAAACAGCCTTTACTTGTCCTTATGGTACCTTTGCTTATAAACGAATTCCATTTGGTCTTTGTAATGTTCCCGCAACTTTCCAACGTTGCATGATGTCTATATTTTCAGATTTAATCAATGGTGGAAGTCTTTATGGATGACTTCTCTGTCTATGGCTCCTCTTTCTCCTCTTGTTTGTCAATTCTATGCAGGATATTAAGTAGGTGCGTGGAGACCAACTTGGTGCTTAATTGGGAGAAATGTCACTTCATGGTCAAGGAATGGATTGTTTTGGGGCACAAGATTTCTGAGAAAGTGATTGTGGTTGATCAGGCCAAGATAGATGTAATGGTTCAGTTACAGGCCCCAAAGACGGTAAAAGATATTAGAAGCTTCTTGGGTCACGCCGAGTTTTATAGAAGGTTCATTAAAGACTTTTAAAAGGTAGCTCGGCCGCTCACCTATTATGCAAAGAGGCAGAGTTTTCATTTGATGATGAGTGCATGGAAGCCTTTAAAACTATCAAGTCAACACTCGTCTCAGCATCCATTGTCCAAGCACCCGATTGGACTCTACCATTTGAAGTCATGTGTAAAGCTAGTGACTATGCGGTGGGAGCGGTCCTTGGACAAAAGAAAGACAAGAAGTTAAATGTCAGTTACTACGCAAGTAGGACACTTGATGATGCCCAAATCAAGTATGCAACAACTGAAAAGGAGCTGCTGGCTGTTGTCTTTGCATTTGAGAAATTCAGGTCTTACCTAGTTGTTTCCAAGGTCATCTTCCATACCGACCATGCGGCCTTGAAATACCTCATGAAGAAGAAAGAGGCAAAGCCAAGGCTTCTTAGATGGATAATTCTTCTCCAAGAGTTTGACATGGAGATCGTGGATAAGTCGGGTATGGAAAACAATGTAGCTGACCACTTATCAAGGATGATGATAGAAGACTCATCCCAATAAATGACTACATGCCAGAAGAACAGCTTATGGCAGCGAAAACCAACAGACTGGAACACAAGGGTCAAGCCTCGCAGGTCCACCTTGCGGTAGTCAACTCCGAGGAGCGACAGATTGATCGGAATAATGAGCCTCCACGGAGAAAGCAGTTTGCTGGATCAGTGCTCCCTTGGTATGCTGACTTGGTCAATTATCTGGTTGTAGGAGAGATACGTATGAGTTTGGAAGGATATCAAAAGAAAAAATTCTTTAGAGATATAAATCACTATTTTTGGGATGAATCATATTTATACAAGAGAGGATCGGATGATGTGTTTAGACGATGTGTGGCTGAAGAATAGGTACAAGGACTGTTGGAACACTGCCATGGGTCTACATATGGAGGACAATTCGCATCTTTCAAAACAGTTCAGAAAATTTTGCAAGCCGGTTTTTGGTGGCCTACCATGTATAAGGACGCTCAAGCCTTCATATCAAAGTGTGATCCTTATCAACGAATGGGAAACATAGGAAAACGCAATGAGATGCCTCAAAGATCGATCTTGCACATTAAAGTGTTTGATTGTTGGGGAATAGACTTCATGGGACCCTTCAATCCGCCATCACACGGACACACTTACATTTTGGTAGCCGTAGAATATGTTTCAAAAGGGGTAAAAGCGGTGGCAAGTCTGACGAATGATGCAAAAGTGGTAATAAAGTTGTTCAAGACTATAATGTTCCTTAGATTTGGAGTTCCACGAGTTGTGATTAGGGATGGAGGATCGCATTTCATCAACAAGACATTCGAGGGTTTACTTAGGAAGTATGGGGTAAAGCACAAGGTAGCCACACCCTATCATCCTCATACCAGCGGATAAGTGGAAGTCTCCAATAGGCAAATTAAATGCATATTATCAAGGGTAGTTGCGCTTCCAAGAAAGATTGGGCATCTAAGCTTGATGATACAGTTTGAGCATATCGATGCGCCTATAAGACGCCAATTGGAAGGACACCGTTTCAATTGTTATATGGTAAATCTTGTCATTTTCCTGTCGAGATTGAGTAGAAGGAGGTATGGGCTACAAGGTTACTAAACTTCGAGCTAAAGACGGCCCAAGAAAAGAGGTTAATCGACATGCACGAGTTGGAAGAGATAAGGATCAATGCTTATGAGAGCTCCAAGATTTACAAGGAAAGAACGAAAGCTCTCCACGACAAGAAAATAGCACAAAAATTTACCTCAGCTGAAGATCGTGTGTTATTGTTCAACTTAAGACTTAAGTTGTTCCTTGGGAAGCTAAAGTCAAGGTGGACTGGTCCGTTTGAAGTTAAGGAGGTTTTACCACTAGGAGCAATCACTCTAATTAACAAAAGCCAACTGTCTAAGGCTCCAACTCATCAATTGGTCCCCACCAGTCAATTTATGTTTCCAAGAAAAAAGGACAATCAAATGGATTGAACGGTCAAAGACTGGTCAAGGATTTCAAATTTAAAATCAACGGCCGAGATGAGGTCAAGGGCTGAATCATACCTCATGACCAGATCTGTTCCCCAAGACCAAACAATGACCCTCTCAAGAATTCGGTCTCATCCCATGGAAGCATAAAACTCGAATGCGCTCTCATCTTCCTCCCGTCATGCTCTCTTCTTTCCTTCAACACAACATAACCGCTAGAGAGAGAAAACAGAGGACAAAACACCAGCCAAGGCGATCGTAGAAAAGGGAAGGAACCAGGAAATGGCAAGCAAGAGCTGAGAGGACGAAGTTTGAGGAGTTGGTGGAGACCTTGAGATTTTTTGCATCTGCTTAACACAAGAAGAGCGAGCGAAGAGGAAGGATGGCGAGTTATATCAAGACCGGATACCATAGAAGATGGAATGGTCACACTCACAAAAAGACCAATCCGACACACTCACAAAAAGACCAATCCAACACACGCATGCATATTAGTGGGAGGGACCAAGGCGTGGAGGTTATCCAACATTTGAAACAAGAACAACCACGAACACAAAAGCATCGGAGAGGAAACCAGCTTAACTAAAGCATTGATGAGCCGCTAGATATTGCTCCCTCATGCACATTCCTCGCTTCAACAGATGAGGCGCCGTTCCAGTCGCATACAAGCGATCATAGAGACATCAGGTGGCCCCTCGTACGCAGAAGTTGCAACGAGCAGCGAGGATTCTAACTCCTAGGTACCTACTCCACTCCTTTTATTGTAAATACCATTGCATCCTCTTGTTTGTTTTAATTGTCAACCTAGGGTTCACATCTAAGCTTTCATACACACAAGGGACTATGTGATTTAAGTTTGGGGGAGGGTCTTAGGGGTTACTAACCTTGTGTTTTGCGATTTTTAGTTTTTCTTTCATGCATATCATCTAATGAGTAAAAATCCGTTTAGATTTTTCTTTATTGCATTTTTGTGTTGCATTTCATAGCATCTAAGGCATAGAAAAAAATTTGAAATTTTTTGAAAATTAAATCCTAAAAAATAGAGTGTTCATGTAGTTGCATCCATTTAGCTTTGTCTTTAGGTTGCATTCACATAGGATTCATGCATTTAAACTTTTTATGTGGGAATGATCTTGATGATGGGCAAACCTTGTTAAATTAGCTAGTAACCATTGTGAATGCTCTTGATTGGTAAACAGCCATTTTTGAAAGTTTTTAGGCGGATCATTCACCTTAGTGAACAATGCTTGGGTTGTGTCTTGAAAATGCCTTTGTTTGATTCCTTCTAAAACTGAACTTGAATCGCCAATGTAGGGCCTAGAGATGCATCAAATAACTTCCTTCTTTACGTTTAGCATGATCCATTATGTATATATGGTAAAACCCTCTCAAATTAAGTAAAAAAAATGAGAAATTTGATAGCTGCCCGCCAAACCGAGTAAGTGGTAAAGGTGAAGCAGCTGGAAGGAAGCGCAAACCCGTAGCCTTTCACGCCCATATATATCCGCTGCTTACTCCGTATGTGGGTTGGTGAAGAAACTTGGAAGGAGGCGTAAACCCGTAGCCTTTCATGTTTGTGTAAGCCAACTTCGGAAAAGCCAAAAGGGCATATAAAAAGAGAAAAAGAAAAAGAAAAAGAATAAATCAGCGGTCAGCAAAAGTATGAATGAGAGGGAACCATTTGAGTTGAAAAATGATCATGCTAAGCTTAGGGAAGTTGAATTATATACTCGTTGATCTCTAGTCCCTTTTGAGGACCGCACCTAAAAGAAATAAGGAATTAGACTCTCGGACCTTTAGAGAATGGCTTAGGTATTAGGAATCTATAGGCTGGATGCTATTCTTGAGAATGACTACATTGCGGTTTCCAAAATGATAAAGCTAACATGTGGATTATGGCCCTAGCTTACACAAGTTACTCGTTGGATAAGATGTTCCCACTTTGTGTGCAGTTTTTCCATCTTAGGTCATTGCACTTGCTTGAGGCCAAGCAAGATCTAAGTTTGGGGGAGCTTATGTGTGTGATTTTGATGGTTTTAGAGTCTCATTTTAGGTCACTTTGCATTCTTCTAGCTAGATTTTCCTTGCATTTAGGTCCGTTTAGGCTTGTTTTGCATTTTTTGCATTTGCATTTGGAGTTTTGGAGTTTATCTAGGTAAAAGGACCACAAAATGAGCAAAACTAGAGATAAGGAGAATTGGAGCAGCTGCTGGAACGTCTAAGTCAAGAATGATCGTGCACCCTCGGATCGCGATCTTGAAGCTTGTACCGAGGAGTACCAAGAGCACTTGACAAAGGCCACCTCGGGGACTTACCTCAATCTATCTGCCGCGAGGAAAGACTGGTGCGGAACAAAGGCCCATCCCACTTCACATCAAAAGTCATACTCGGAGCCGCAACTCAAACAAGAAATACGAGGACAGAGAAGTGAAGTGTTTCTCGGCGCCCAAGCTCGCGCAAGGTCTGTGAGGGAAGTTTCACTGACCGCCTGGTTGACTGACTTAGGTCGGTTTAAACCATTAGGGTTATTAGAATGACTTTATAAATACCCCTAAAATGACCCTCTTATCATTATCTGATGTTTTAGTCGAAAACATACTCTCTCTTATATTGTTATTTTCCTTTCAGCTTGTTTTTAAGGTTGGTACTCTTTAATGGTTATCAATGGAATGATTTAGTATTTTGCTTGTTATCTTCATCTTTTCTTCTTGCAATTTAGCTTCTTTACTTTAATCATGCAATCAGAATCTCCCCCATTCCCCACCCCTCTCAAAATGAGGAGCGAGAAGATCCCTTTGGATCTCGAGGATGGGGAGATCGGAGGTGAATCCGTTGATTCCCTCGCCTAGCTAACCGATCATAACGCTGATCTCTTCTAGTAAGGCCAAGCTTAATGCTAATCTCTTCCTGATCAGCTGAGATTTGATTTGGGTCATGACCAAAGGCTAGAGCCAACGGAAATGAAAGCCCCGATCATTACTAGAGATGGTTTGATCCACCGAAGAGAGATCTAGCATGTGGATGGGTCATTAAATGATTTTGGCCGAGTTTTATCCGTCCGGTTAGACGTGATAATGGCGAGAGTCTGAATGGATTGCTGACTTGGATCGAGATCCTCTCCGTGAGAGCGGACCAATCTAACCTATCACCTTGTCTAGAGATCGCTCAAAGAAATGTGGCGAGTAGGATCGGCGAGTTTACCGCCGATCAACCTCCCAATCCTCTTGATCCTTTTTTCTAGAATTTCTTAAACCCTTATTTTCATTTTGCACTCTATTTTTGCATCATTTCTCTGTTTTGCTATTTCAAGTTCTGTTTTACTTTTGTCTCTGGCTTATTTTGCTCTTTGTTCTAGTTTGCTAGTTTGGTGTTTTTAGGATCTATTATTGTGACAGGATGTTTAGATTAACTTGAACTAGGATTTGGTATTAGATAGATTGTTTGCAAGCATTTCCGAGTATTGGTTCGACAAACCCACTTTACTTAGTACCATACTCTATGATTTCATAGAAGAACCACAAAAACTCTCTTATCAAGCGTCGATTAGTTGCCAGATACTGCTCCCTCATGCAAACTCCTCGCTTCAACAGATGAGGCGCCATTCCACTTGCATACAAGCCAACCTAGAGAAAACTGGAGGCCCCTCGTATGAAGAACTCGCAACAAGCAGCAAGGATTCCGACTCCTAGGTACCAAAACTCCAATCCATTGTACATACCGTTTCGTTTTTATTTTTGTTTGTCTAGACAACTATCTCAGACGTTCATTCACACAAGGGACTCTATGATTTAAGTTTAGGGGAGGGGTCTAGAGTTCTCTCACATTGTTTCTTGTGTTCTTATTTTCCATCTTTCATGCATATCACTTAGTTTGCAAAAATCTGTTAAGATATTTCTTTGCTACATTGTGTTTTGCATTTCATAGCATATAAGGCATAAAAAACATAAAAATTTGAAAATTTTCGAAAATGAATCTTGCAAAAATAGAGTATTCATGTAGGTGCATCCATTTAGCATTGTTTATAGGTTGCATTCATACAGGGTTCATGCATTCGTAATTGTTATGTGGAAATTACCTTATAGATGGGAAAACCTTGTTGAGTTAGCTAGTAACCATTGTGAATACTCTTGATTGGTAATTGGCTGCTTTGGAAAGTTTTTGGGTGGATCATTGATAAAAAGTTTTTGTGGTTTCTTTCTATCAAATCATTGAGTGAGGTAAGTTAAGGGAATTTCGAACCAATACTCGGAATGATGACATGCAACTCGGACTAATCAACCTATCTAGTTCAAGTTCAATGGTGATAAAAATTCTATCACAATCTACCAACCTAAAGCATGTGAATAAGACAAAATAGCCAAGATAATAAGACAAAAGAAATTCAAAAACAGAGCATGAAAAAGAGAATCAAGATCTGAACGGAAAATCTGCAAGTAAGTAATTGGGCAAGGCGGAAAGAGGTCGGCGATCGGCGCTAAGTTAAGGAGAAACTCGGTTTCTTAACAGCCCAGTCGGGAATTGATCCAAAGCAAGGGGATCATAGTTTGATCAAGTTGCTCTCGCGATCATGAACCTTCACCCAAGGAAACTCTGAGCCTACCCTAGTAGTGGAAATTAGATCGGGTGAGCATGAAGATCGGACCCTCTAATAGCTAGTAATCTCACAAAGAATCCAATCTCTTGCCCTAAAGATCTAGCTAGGATCTACACCTTGGCGAACCCTAGTCCGTGGCGGAGAAACTGATCCGAGTTCAAGTGGCCACAATGACATCAGCATTAAGACCACTAGATCTAGTAAGATCTTATCTAAACTATCCAGAAGCAACCTAGATCTACAAAGATTCACATTGATCTACCTCATTTCCTCCTTGCCTAAGGTTGATCTACTCACTCATGGCGGGTGAGAGCTTAAACCTTGATGAAGAAGCAATCGACATGGAAAGTAAAGAAGAACAATCTAAGAGCTAAAGTAAGATGAGAAAGTAGAAGACAAGATGAAAATCAAATCAGCATTAAATTAATTTCCAACAAAAAGGATTCGAGTTCTACAAAACTTAGAGAGAATCTAAAAACTTGCATTAAAGATAAGAAATCAGATGCCGAGTTTTGCGGCTTAAGGACCTATATATAGCCTAAAAGAACATAAACCTAGTCTCTTGGTCAAACCGCCTCAAAATAGTCAACAAGTGTCATTTTGAGGTGGTCCTCGAAGTGGAAGAATGAGGCTTGGTCGCGAGGTAGGTTCCTTCTTCAGACATGTGAGGTTTCTATGTCATCCTTTGGACCTTCGCACCAGGTTAATGTGCGACATAGGGTTCTTCGGTCAATCCTCGCTCTTTATGGTACGAGGCTGAGGTTTGAAGGGGCTCTGAGCTCTGACTTTTCCGCTCTTTAGTTCATCCAAGTCGTCCTAAGTTTTCCTAATCCGTTCCTTGCATCCATATGATTCCAAAATGCTCCTTCAGATACCTAAATCCGCTCCATATGTAGAATGTATGGTATGCAAGTGCAAAACATGAAAATGAAGCTAAAAGGACTCTAGAGTGATGCAAATGCTATGATATGGATGGGAAATGACTCTAGGAGTGGTCATAAAAATGATCAAAAAACACACACATCAGCTCCCCATACTTAGATCTTGCTTGGCCTCAAGCAAGTGCAATGACCTAAGATGGAGAAACTACACACAAAATGGGAACATCTCATCCAACGAACAACTTGTTTAAGCTAGGGCCATAATCCACATGTGAGCTTTATCATTTTGGAAACCGCAGTGTAATCATCCTCAAGCATAACACCCAGCCTATAGATTCCTAATACCTAAGCCAGTCTCTAAAGATTCAAGTCTAATTTCTTATTTTTCTAAGTGCGGTCCTCAAAAGGGACTAGAGATCAACGAGTACATATTTCAACTTTCCAAAGCTTAACATGATCATTCTTTTCAACACAAGTGGTTCCCTCTCATCCACACTTTTGCTGCCTGTTTATTTATTCTTTTCTTTCTTTTTCTTTTTTCTTTTTATATGCCCTTTTGGCTTTTCCGAAGTTGGCTTACACAAACATGAAATGCTACGGGTTTACGCCTCCTTCCAAGTTGCTTCACCAACCCGCATATGGAGTAAGCAGCGGATATACACGATCGTGAAAGGCTACGGGTTTACGTTTCCTTCCAACTGTTTCACCTTTACCACTTACTTGGTTTTTTGGCGGGTAGCTTTTCATTTATCGTTTTTCCACTTAACTTGAGAGGGTTTTACCACACACATACAATATATCATGCTAAACATAAAGAAGGAAGGTAATTGATGCATCTCTACGCCCTAAATCGGCAATTCGAATTCAATTTTAGAAGGAATCAAACAAAACCTTTTCAAGACACAACACAAGCAAAGTTCACTAAGGTGAATGATCCGCCCAAAAACTTTCCAAAGCAGCCAATTACCAATCAAGAGCGTTCACAGTGGTTTCTAGCTAACTTAACAAGGTTTGCCTATCATCAAGATAATTCCCACATAACAAGTACGGATGCATGAATCCTATATGAATGCAAACTATAGACAATGCTAAATGGATGCATCTACATAAACACTCAATTTTTGCGAGATTCATTTTCGAAAATTTCAAATTTTAAGGTTTTTTCTATGCCTTATATGCTATGAAATGCAACACAAAAATGCAGAAAATAAAAATCTTAATCGATTTTTACAACCTAAGTGAATGCATGCAAAACGGAAAATAAGAACAAAAGAAACAATGTGAGATCACTCTAGACCCCTCCCCCAAACATAAATCACACAGTCCCTTATGTGCATAAATGTCTAAGAGAGTTTTCTAGAAAAACAAAGATTAAAAACGAGACGATATGTACAATGGATTGGAATTTGGGTACATAGGATTCAGAATCTTCGCTGCTCATTGCGAGTTCTGTATATGAGGGGCCACCTGTTTTCTCTAGGTTGGCTTGTATGCGACTGGAGCGGCGCCTCGTCTAATGGAGCGAGGAGTATGCATGAGGGCGCAGTATTGACGGCTCATTGATGCTTTTGTTGAGCTGGTCTCTGATCCGATGCTTTTGTGTTTGTGATCGTTCTTGTTTTGAACATCGGATAACCTCCACTCCTTGGTCCCTCCAACTGATATGCGAGCGGTGTGTCGGATGGGTCTTTGTGAATTTGCAAACTTGACTGGTCCATCCTTTGTTGCTCGCTTTTCTGATCATACACCTCACGATCCTTTGTTGCTCGCTCTTCTTGTATTTACCAGATGCGAACAGTCCAGACTCCCTCCAATTTTTCAAACTTCGTCCTCGCTGTTCTCTCTCGCCATTTCCTTGTTCTTTCCCTTTTCAACGGCTGCCATGGCTGTTATTTTGTCCTCGGTGCTGTTCATCGAGCGTTTAAGAGGGGTTGAAGATGAGAAAAGAGCGTGAGAGGAGGAAGACGAGGACGCAGTTGGGTGTTATGTTTCCATGGGAGGAGACCTGGTTCTTGAGGGGGTCATTGTTTGGTCTTGGGGAACCAGATCTGGTCCGAGGTATGATTCAACCTTTGACCACATCACGGCCGCTGGTTTAAATTTTGAGATCCTTGACCAGTTTCGACCGTCCGATCTCTTTCATTATTCCTTGACCGTCCCTTTTTCTTGGGGACCATTTGAAGAGATGGAGCCTTATACAGCTGGTTGTACCCTTGTTGCTGACAGCCAGGTTACATCGGATTCTACCCTCGGTTCTAGGAACGAGGTGTCTCATTTAAAAACCTTATCTTCTGCATTTGAACCTCTGAAGCTGGTCTACCCCTGATGAATAACCCTTCAACCAAAATGAAAAGATAAATGCACGAGAAGAAACATTTTTGTTCCCTCGAAAGTTAAAGTCAAGGTGGACTAGTCCGTTTGAAGTTAAAGAGGTCTTACCCTTAGGAGAAATCACTCTAATCAAAAAAAGAGGGGAGCGGTTCACGGTCAATGGAAAAAGGGTTAAGCCTTACTTAGCAACTGAAGAAATATCGGAGAGGACTGTGGCAGTCCTCGACAAACCCCCTCTGCTCTGAACGAGAGAATAGTCGAACTTGAGACTATAAACAAGCTCACTTGGGAGGAAGTCTCATGGATATCCTTATCCATATTTTGAATTTGATTTTAATACCCTAGGATTAGGTTTAAAAATACAAAAATAAAATGGTCCTGGATCAGGGGAAAAGGGCCAAAATCTTAATGAACTTTTATCGCCGTGCCGATTTCTCAATGAACTTTTAAACTCGTCTTAAATCTTAATATAGTGCTTACAAATTTAAAAAAACTATATGAACTTTCTAATTTTGGCCAATTTCTACATTGACCATTAATATCGTCAGTCAACAATTAAGTCGACATGTGTACGGTCGATTTAAGCGATAGATTTTTTTATAAAAAAAAAACCAAAAAAATTCAAAAAATTTAAAAAAATAAAAAAAACTCAAAAAAAATTCAAAAAAATCGGAAAAAATAAAAAAAAAAATCAAAGAAAAAATTAACTTTTTTATAA
>OVBA01005720.1:0-19044 GCA_900406435.1 Lepidium aucheri
TTATATCATAATTCTAACCCTAATCTTCTTGTTGGGCCAAAAACTTATTCAAATTTAATCAAGGCCTTTTAGCACTCTTTTTGGCCCACAAAATTAACCTAAAATCCATTCGAATTTGGCCCTTTTTCCCTTTGGCCCATTAGGCTTTTCAATTCTTTAAACACTCAACATTTCATGTCCAAACCAAACCTAATTCATGTCCAAACCAAACCTATCACATNTCTCAACCAATCTGATCATGTTCTGTCTGAACCGACCGGCGCGTGCGAACCACGCAGATCGCGTGATCCGTTCCTACCGAACTGGTCCGTTCCGACCAGTCCTGTCCGATCCGACCAAGCTGTCCGATCCGACCGTTTCTGTCCGATCCAACCAGACTTGTCCGATCCGACCAGACTGTCCGATCCGACCAGACTTGTCCGATCCGACCAGACTGTCCCATCCGACCAGATTGGTCCGATCCGACCAAGTTGTCCAAAAATCATTTTGACCCAAAAACTCTTCCTTAGCTCGTTTTCATGGTTTTTCATGCTCTTTCTCATTTCTTAGGTTTCCAATGCCCATTCTCAACTCATCTAAACCAAATGCCCAAGTTTTGCTCGTCCCTTTACACCATATTCACATCCACACTTCGTGTTTTACGGATTTACTAAGTATAGGTATTACACCCCCCATATCATAGCATTTTTCTATACGCTACAGTAAGTGAACCTATTATAGCACGTAACACCTGCCATTGGACAACTTATTCTAGCACATTTTTCGTGCCCTAATCTACTTATTCATAGCAATATTGTAGTGTTGTTTAATATTTTCTAATGACACATTTATTTTTGCAGTTGGATAATTTTTTATGACATTGTCGTACTCGAATTGTGCCCCTCTTATAGCGAAAACGGTTTGCTTTAGAAACTAATCGTGTAGCGTTTTGTGATTTGCTACGAGGTGTTTTCAATGGCTATTTCGTTTTGCTATCTTATACTTTATACTTGCACATTTAAAGTGCTGTTGTATATTTTTTGTGACATACAATTCTGTCGAATTATAGCACAATTATTTGCAATAGAATAGTATTTTGCAGCTTTGTTTTTGGGTTATAATGTACGTTTTCATATCATTTATTTTGTGATCTATATTATTGAATTAGCACTGTTTAACATCGAATTTCAATTTTATTTAGCTCCATATTTGTTATTTGACAACTTTAATTGCATATAATATAAGTTGTTTTAGTAAAACACACTAAAATCATAAACACAATGATCCAAATTAACCAAACCAAGTCAATACAATTTTTAGCAGGAACAGAAAAACTCCAGTATATTACTCGTCAAAGAATCTCTTATTTTTACATCGTTTTGCATGTTTTGGATAGCTCTCCTGATGTGTGGTTCAATGTGTGCCTCCTCTTCCTCAATTCGTATTAAGTAGCCAAGATGAGCAAGAGATCGTCGATACTCCAGTCTTGAGATCTCCTCCACTTCAAGATCCATAGCACTTCCTTGATTGTCATTTGCTTGTTCTTCTGGTTGTTGTTGTTGTTCGGCTTGTTCTTCTGGTTGTTGTTGTTGTTGTTGTTCTGCTTGTTGTGGTTGTTCTGCTTTTGGTGGTGGATGTGGTATTCGTCGGAGTGCGGGGAGGGCGAGGACAATATGCTTTGCTGCCATTTTTTCTGCATTTGTCAAAGTTGGGTTGGAGTGAATAACAATTAAAAGGAAACTAATTAAGAGAAACAAAATTTCATTGAAATAAATTGTTTGATATCTAATCTGTGAAAGTCAAGATCTTTTAAAACAAACTACAAGATCGAGATTGAAACTGCTAAACAAAAGGATGTACGAAAGAGTAAGAGAAGATCTTCGACGAAAGAGTATTAGAATTATCGATGAAACTTAAAACAAATCGACGAAATTGTTAATTAATCAAACTTTTTTGGTGTTTATTTGGAGAGATTCGACAACAGAGTTATATGTGATGTTTTTGTTGAATTCGACGAGGAAGGAGACGAATAGGTAAAAAAGGTTGGTTGTATGTGTAGACTATTTTGGACTATTTTGTTGAATTCCGTTTTATATATGTCTGTGAATATTTTAACAGTTGCTATTTTAATTGTATTAATTTTATAAAAAAAATTGTAAAATTAAGTTCACTTATGATTCAGATTCTAGAGTTAAAAAAAATTAAAATTAATTTTCTTTGTCATACAAAATTTTACAGTTAGAGTTTGAGTAAATCTAATAGTATTGGTACCAAATAGTAGGGTTTGAAGTTTGGGGTTTGGTCAATAGTATATGATGTACATTTTTTATTTATAAAATAGCTATATACTTAAAATTTAATCATGTATAAATGTTAATTTACTAATTAACAATGTCTTATAGTAAAAGATAGAAGTTTAGGGTATAGGGTTTGTATTTGGAGATATAAGTTTAGGGTATAGGGCTTGTATATATTGATTTGGATAAGTAGTGCAACATGTATAGTTTATAAAGTTTAAACTCTAAAAATGTATATATTTACAATTTTGTATTAAGTGTTTAAAGTAGTAAGTTTAGGGTTTAGGGTTTGTATTGGGGTCAACATTCTAAACCCTAAACCCTAAATATACATTTGAACTATATACCCAATCATTTTCCGAGTAATCCGTAAATACACATTATTTTCTTATATATTATGATTTATTTTGTCAACTTTTCAAAGTGTTATGTTATTATGAGTCTGTTTTTTTTATTATTAATTGCAAACACATTCATAAAATTGATTAAAGTTACATTGGATAACCAACAAAGTTACATTACACAAGATTCATTAAAGTTATATTACATATAAGTTTCAAACAAGACATAAGCTAAATTTAAGTTTTGGAACATCGAGTCTTTGTCTGATCCATGTTTTGAAACAAACCGGTTAAAAACATGAAACATAACAATATCACTCCTGAAACAAAACAAAAAAATACATTAATCTGAAAATGGAAGTTCAAATCTAACCAAATTAAACTAGCCGAGCATATGAGTAGAAATCTCACCATCACAATTTTATCTTTTGGCCAAGCAATAGATGTTCCAAGTGCATCTTCCATATACTCAATCTTAGATGGCCTCCAAATTGCAGCATCTTTAACCTTCACAACATCGACCTAGACTCGACAAGCATTAGGTCCCAAAGGTACGAAGTGGACACCTTGTTCAAGATTTTTAGATGACCAACGTCCTTCAGCAACGACTAGTTTCTTTCTGGACAGATCCATCAACTTGCATTTTTGATTTTCTTTACATGCGATACGCTACAAGAACAACCAGCAACAACCAGACAGCCAATTCAAACATGTAAATTACAATACATAACATAACAACCAATGTACAATAGACAAACATACAATCTTACTATTGTTTATCTTCTAACTTAGTTGAAGAAAGTACCTGTGATTTGCGACGAAGAGATGAAACTTGCGGTTTTGAAATTGGTGCAGGTTTGTGTACATTAGGTTTTGTAGTTGCTGGAGACTTCTCATTCTGAGAACTTGCACTTGGTGCTTTTGAAGATCGTTGAATCTGAGGGTCTTTTGTAGCTACTGGAGACTTGTTATTCCCAGAACATGGACTTGATGTCGATGGTAGAATAATAGGGGATTCTTGAGTTGTTGTTTCAATCACAACTTTATTTGCAGGCCATGCTACAAAACAGTTCAAAGAATCCTCCAAAGTTCTAATCTCCACTGTAGGCCTCCATATATGTGCATTGGGGTTTAGGACCGTATCCACAAACAATTTGTACGCATTTGGACCAAGAGGTAGTCCATTCACCAACGCTTTAGGTTCTTGTGTCTGCCATCTGCCTTCAGCGACCACTTCATCATTGTTAACATAATCCATGAGTTTACATTTGTTCTTTGAACTTGTGCTAGGGCTCTGCGGAACAAAAAAAAGATAGTGACTTCAATAAGTGTCACCTACAGATGAAGACAATTCATAACTAACCAAAGTTTAAAAAGTTAACCTTAGGTGCAATGTCTTCTGTAACAACACCTGCACTCAGAACTATACAACAATCAGCATGCCAAGCAACCATTTCTCCAACTCCATCCTCAATAGTAAACATATCAGGTGCAGGTCTCCACAGAAATGCTTCTGGTTTGGTTGCATTTTCAACTAAAACCTTCACAGAGTTAGGTCCTAGAGGAATCCCATTGACTAACTCTTTAGCATTAGAAGACACAACACATCCTTCAGCAACATTCTCATCACAAGAAGACTAATCCACCAAGTAACACTTGGGAAGTGCTCTTGTGTTTACACTCTTATGAATCGAGTTTTCACCAACGTCGGCCTCTTGTCTCTGTAATAAGATAAATATTTGATCATGTAATTCACTTGATATAATACTTAAAGTAATATGTAAATTAATTTCCACTAACCTGGTTATTCATTTTGTCAATGATTTGCTGTAAATCATCAATCTTATTCTGCAACAAAATATGCTTTTCTTCCATTGCAGCCATACAGTTGCTCTTGACTTGGAAACAAGCTAATTTGGTCAAGCTCATACCTCTACCCATTGCACGCAATCTGCCAGGATTATCAGGTCCCAAAATCTGTGTAAGCATATCTTCCTTTGGATTCGTTGTCCTTAAATCCTGAGATCCTACAACGTCTATCTCTGATGCTTTTTTCTGCAAACAGATACAAAACTTCATTTGCAACACCCAAAAACTATATGCAATTTGTATAAGTAATCTATAAGAATAACAGAACTTAAAATCTTCTCAGCTGCATTGACGTCAACAGGCGTACCATCCTTCTTTATATGTGACTTCACCCACACATTTAGCCTCGTCACCTGAGATGATTTTGAGCTACTCTTCACCATTTTCTCTCTCAATCTGACCATTCCTTTACGACCACAAGTGTGAGGTATCTGCTTCTGCCTTCTTTCCTTGTAAGAATCACTTACTACTTTAAAGGTATTACTAGTCTTCTCTTTGACAAATTTACGCCATTCACTTGTAGGTACATTTGGCGGTCGTAGACTCATCCTCTCTTTCATGTTCGTAGCTGCCTTCACCTGTCCTACAAGCCTTGATTTGGTTGCTCTCCACAGACATCCCATCTGCTTAAACACATCACTCTTTTTATATTCTTCGTCAAGGTCAAACCATGCCTATATTCAAAGTAAAACACAATCTGTAACAGTGAGTTATAGACATCAAAACAAGTGAAGACAAGCATTATATGTAAAATATAATAGATTACCTGAATAGATTTCCACAGAATAGTTTTGATATCTTCACCAACTTTTTTCCAATTCTCAATAATCACAGGGACAAGTTCTCTTACTAACGGACCTAAATAAGATGATAAGGACACTGACCCTGGACCACAAGGTTCTCTCATATCAGTGAAGTCAACATGATGCCGTTCATTAGGATCCTTCGCTATGTGTTTCATTTAGTTGGAACTCAATGCCTCTTACGCTTTTGTTCAGATTCTATCAGAGTAGGTTCCTCTCCTTCCTGGATTTGCTCTTCATTTTCATCATCTGCATTAGCTTTGTCTTCTTTCTGCTCTTGACTAGGTTCCTCTCGGATGTCATGCTCCAATTAGTAGGGTCCTATCCTTCCTGGATTTGCTCTTCATTTTCATCATCTGCATTAGCTTTGTCCTATTGCTGTTGTTGACTAGGTTCCTCTCGCATGTCACACTCCAATTCAGTAGGGTCCTCTCCTTGCTGTGGTTGTGTCTCTAATTCCTGAGTTGCTATATGTGTTTCTTCCAATTCTTCAAGCTTCCTCTTCTTTTGTGTACGCCATTTCCGAGTATTGTCCATCTTAGTTTACCTGAAAACAAAATAAATTTGTGTTTAAAATAACACGTAATGTAAGAGAAATTAGTTCACACATAAACACACATTATATGTTTAAAATAATACGCAATTAGAAAATAGTATTATTGCACACATAAATTCCTTCACAGTCATTTCTGGCATTTCTAGTTTCATCAACCAAGTCATCCATATCCAGTAATACTGGCAAAGGCCCAACTTCTGCATTTCCAGCTGCAACCTCTTCTTCATTGTAGCTTTTCGTTGGACCTCTCATAGCTACATACCAACTCGATTCTTCATCTACCCGTGAATAAAACACTTGCTTTACTTGAGAGGCTAGTATTTATGGATCTTTGGCATAGAAAAATTGACTTTGGTTAAGGTTGACAAGTGTGAAGCCATCTTCTTCTTTTACTTCATTACCTATGTTTGCTCATTAACACCGGAATATAGGAATATAGAACACATTGTAATCAAGTAGTATGATGTCGACCACTCTTCCATAGTAGGACACAAGATCAACCATCGGAGAATTGTCTTTTGCACTAGATATACACATTGCTGTGACCTCATGTAACACCCCACTATTCTGTGTTTGTCTGTTAACTGATATTGTGTGAAAATGATGGCCGTTGACAATGTAACCAGTGTAAGACCTTCCGCATGTACGAGGACCGTATGCTAACCACTTAAGTGTATCTTCATGATGTTCTAAATTAAGAGATATCTATTTTAAAAATTGTAAAGTGTCAGTGTCTATACACAAAGGAAGTCAGTATTAAACCAAAACGACACATGTAATTAACAAGAGACTTGCCTGTTCTTTTAACCAGGACACAAATTTCTGAGTATGTGTAGACCATAACGTTCCTGAATCACGTTTACATCTCTCATTAGAGTCTTGTAGATGTTGCAGGTGCATGCCTAAATAAAAAAAACAACAAAGTATAAACATATTGGTTTATATAATGAAAATGACATATGAAAACACAAAATTAGATAATATATATAAAGTAACTTACTCCGCATAAGGTTCAAGCAGAGCCATATTTTGAATCACAACAAGACGAGCTATGTTCTTATCCTTCTCAGTAATAGTACATGAAGTGGCTGCGGATATAGGACGACCCTCCAGTATCGACTTGTTCTCATATTCACAATTTCTATCAACTTTCTCCTCAACATTTGTTGTATTTTTCAAGAACTCACTACAAAACCGCATGCATTCCTCTGCTAGATATGCTTCAACAATACAAGCCTCGGGTCTTGCAGGGTTCCTTACAAAGTCCTTCAGAACTTTCATGTACGTGCATATAAAATGCATACAAACTTAATATACCATTATAAACGCATACAATCACAAATTGTCAGGTTATACCTCTCAAAAGGATACATCCAACGAAAATTGACTAGTCCACATAGCCGAGCTTCCCTACCTAGGTGTACAGTCAAATGCACCATTATATCGAAGAAACTTGGAGGAAAGAACCTCTCAAACATACAGAGAGTTTCCACAATTTTAGTTTCTATTATAGAAATTATCTCTCTGTCTATAACTCGCTGACACAGATGGTTGAAGAAAGCGCATAAGTGTCCAATAGCTATCCTAACACCTTTAGGCAACAAACCTGTAGATAAATAGCATTCACCCATTCAATATTAAAACCACAACATAAAATTCTGTAATATACAACATTAATTTACTTACCTCTAATAGCAACCGGTAGTAATTGTTGCATCAAAACATGATAATCATGTGATTTAAGCCCTTTAACAGTACAATCTTCTAGCTTCACACACCTCAATATATTTGAGCAGTAACTGTCTGGACCTCTGAAGTCAAATAGGCGCTTACAGAATAGTTTCTTCTCTTTGTTTGACAAAGACCATGGAGTTGGAGGAAGATATGTTCTTTTACCACGGGGTTGGGGATGCAAATCCTTCCTAATACCAAGCACTTGCTGATCTTTTCGAGCATTAAAACCATCCTTTGAATTCCCACAGTGCAACAATGTTGAGACAATGCTAGCAGCAAATTCTCTCCACGTGCATCACGTCTAAATTATGCCTAACCGGCAGTTCCTAGACAAAATAAAGATATAAAATAAACTTCAGTTAAAGAAAGACAATGAACAAAAGTTAAAGACGGATAGAGAACCAAAGGTAACATTAAACAAACCTTCCAATAAGGTAACTTGAAAAATATTGAACACTTCTTCCATCTAGATAGCTCCTCTTCATCTACCGGTTTGTCCTCTTCCTCAGATTCACTGGAATCAGCATCACTATCCGAGTCTGACCCAAGAGAAGGAGGCGTCTTCCTCTTTCTTCCACTGAGTCTGACATTTCCAAAATGATTCTTGTAGTTTTTTAGTATTTGATAGATATTGTCACCATTCAGAATCCGCCCTCTTCTTCCATGTTTAGCCATCAAACCATGATTTTTTCCCTCTATAAACATGTGTAGGTGGTAGTGACTTCCGATGGGACATATATACATGTTTTCTGCAATTACTCATCCACATACTGTCAGTGTGTTTCCCACACACAGGACAACTCATTTTGCCCTTCACTTTACAGCCTGCTAGATTAACATATGCCAGAAATTCTTGTATGGTCCACAGAAGCATTGCCCTTAACGTAAAAGTAGTGTGAGTGAATACGTCATAAGTTACCTCTCCCTTCTCCCATAGATGGTTTGGATCCTCAATAAGTGGTTCCAAATACACAACTATATTGTTTCCAAGTTGGGTTGGACCAGGAATAAGTAATGTCAACATGATGTTTTCCTCCTTTATACACTTGTCAGGTGGCATGTTGTAATTGACTAGCAAAACAGGCCACACACTATAGTTTACATTCTTCATATTGAAAAAATTGAACCCATATGTCGAGAGTCCAAGCCTAATGTTCCTTTCTTCCTCAGCAAAAGACGGGTACTTGACATTCATCTGTTCCCACATCATAGAATCTATAGGATGACGCATTTTCTCATATGCTCTTATTAGTAAAATGCCACCTTAAGTCCTTCGCATTTTCCTCTGATATGAACATCCTCTTGAGGCGTGGAATGTTCGGAAATACCTGAGAACTTTCTGTGGAACAACTTTTTTGACCTCACCAGTGCGCGTGTTACTCTTTCACCGTGAAGAGTTACATTTAGGACAATTATCGAGATCCTTATACTACTTTCTGAATAGACAACAGTCGTTAACACAAGCATGTATCTTCTCATAACCCATATCAAAAGATCTCAGAAACTTCTTCACCTCGTACAAGGATGTGTGCAACAAGTTGTCTTTGGGTAGCATCTGTGGCAAAGTCTCAAGTAGAAGATCGAAGCTTCTGTCAGATCACCAACTCTGTGTCTTTATCCTAAAGAGTGAAACAATGGCCGAGAACTTGCTGTGGTTTGCACAACTTGGATATAGTGGTGTTTCTGTATCAGCTAGCTTTGCTAGAAACTCATCTTCTTTATGATCTTCACCCTCAACAACCTCATTTAAATCACCCTGACTAACGAGCTCTTCATCTATAAACTCAGCAGCTTTATACAAACCCAAAATCTCTTGGTTCCAATGACTTGTGTTCTGTCTACACTCAGTTGGCCCTTATATAACTTCTGCATGATGATACTAATCTTCCCGCATCTTGTAAACACAATCCATTCCCCTTGTTACAAGATGATCGACAACATCACCGGCTGAGTGACGAGCTACATTTCGACATTCAGTACATGGGCAGATAACCATGTCAATATCTCCTAAAGATGCAGCCACAGACCTCACAAAATCCCAAGCACCTCTCTCATAATCAGGATCAGCTCTACGATGAAGTAATATGCAATTAAAAACAAAGAGAAACCTTAGACTCTCTTAGACAAACAATAAACCAACAAGTCCATCAACTATAAATTTTCACATACCTGTTCAAATGAACCCAAGCCTTTTCGACCATTATTTGTGCTTACCCATATCAAAAATAAAACAAAGACAATCAGAGTAACTCAAATACAAAACAAACACATTCACACTCAAGATCGTAGTACACATTCTCATCAACAAAATTAAACAGTAAAGTTAGGACAAATTTCGATGTGACAACTAAGCTCTTTAAGCTTCTGTAGATTGCGGTCCTGAGATCAAGTCCTCTTCACCCCCAACACAAACCTTCAAAGAAAAGATCCAACATGCAAACAAAGACAGAAATCAAAATTAATTAGAGATATGTCAAATATATGTCTTCAAATCGAAATTAATTAGAGGAATTGAAATCAAATAAGTCAAAATCAATTAGAGAAATCAAAATCGACAGAGACCATACGAAATCAAAGAGAGAGAGAGAGTTGAAATTGAATCTTAAGTTTTCTGGGTTTCTTCTTCGAACTTGCAGGTCGGCGGATAGAGACAGAGACGACACAAAATCTGGCACACAGACAGCTGATTTTGAGCCTACGGAGCTGTAAAATCTTTCCAGAATATGCGAATCGAGTATACAAAAGAGAAGATGTGTTTTATTAAAAAAAAGGGAAGATAAGTGACAGAAATAACAAAAAAAAACTTGTTAAGTGTTTGCCCCCAAAAACACATTCCCGCTATATTAGCCTTTTTTATGTTCCCGCCTAATGAAAAACTATGACAACGCAAATTTAATGCTACGATAGCCTTGCAATTCGATTTCCTAACTTTTAGTAGCAGTTGGTGAAATCGTGCTACAATGCCCTGCTACCAATGCCCATATTCCTTGTAGTGATCCCTTGAGCTAAGAGTGTAAATATGCGAGATGGTTCAATCATACATTTTATCAAATATTTTCTGGTGCTAAAATGTCTAAGAATGGATTTCAATTGTGAAAGAGAAATAAGCATTAACAACACCAAAACAGAAGATTTAAACTAATCTACCCTTAAGCAACCTTGAAAACCCAAGATCCACACTAATCTAACTCATTTCCTCAAGAACCTTAGATAAATGACTCAAAAATCATTAAGGAAAGAAACAAAGCAGACATCAAAATAAACAACATAATCAAAAAAACTAATATGGAAATGATAAACAAGTTTGAAAGAGAGCAGAACTTTCATTAAAAATCCATAAGAAATAAGGTTTTGCTCTTGAATTACAAAGAGAGAAAGTAGCTGAAAAGATTCTTGCATTAAAGAGGCAAAAACGAGTATAGTTGTTTTAGTGACATAAGAGAAGTATTTATACTCCTATCCACTAAACCTAAAAATGTCCAAAATAAAAAGTCAACAAAATCCTTCAGAATCTTCTAACTCGACCATGTGGGTAGAGATGAGTGGTTGAGCGGTCAAAAGTGAAAACAGCTCAACCCGTCTGTTGAGTGGTCTATCGAGTTGTAAGTGCAATCATCAATTTGATCCATTTGCTAGAGTGGCCCATCGAGTGGTAAGTGTAATCATCAATTTGGTCCATCACCTCGAGCTGGCCATCATCAACACGAACAGCCACCTCGAGCTGGACATCATCAACTCAAACTTGGCAGAATCAACTCGAGCTAGAAAAAATCAACTTGAGCAGGACATAATCAACTTGAGCAGTCAACTTGAGCTGGACAGAATCAACATGAGCATTCAACTCGAGGTGAACATAATCAACTCGAGTATTCAACTCGAAATGGACAAATCAACTCAAGTAGTCAACTCGAGCTGGATAACATCAACTCGATCTATCAGTCTTTATGTTAAAATCTATAGCATAGATTTGATTTGCTTGATTAAAGAACTTAAAAGAAATTGCAGGAGAGATTTAACGAGTTCAGGTTCAGATATTGAACCCTACATCTCGCCGGAGCTGAGCTCCGGAATTCACTATCATCATTGACGATTGTCAGCTCAGAACTTGAGCTATACAACAATGCTTTGTTCTCTTTTTCTCTCTCCCTTTTTCTCTGCTATATCGATTTCTCTCTCTTCTACTCTAACTAACACTTATCTTCAAGTTTATATACTTGCTGTGAAGATAAGGTTTTACAACCAACTTTGACATTAATCTAACTACCCATAACAGAAGAAAAGATAAGATAGAAATTACCAGAACAACTCTTCATTCAACTCTGCAAAAACACCTCTACAGATTGAAGTGAAGACTTAACCGAACAATGATAAATGATACTTGTTAATTGCATCTAAACCGGATTCAACACTCGAACCCTCAATTCCATGAGATGCTCTGGCCGACAAAGAGACTCTTAAACACTTAGAATATCCTGAGCTTGATCTTGACTATAATTTTCAATTCTCCACATTAGTCACGATCATTGCTTTACTTGGTGGATCCTGTGCTTTTCCCAGAGCACCAGTGCTCATTTCTGAGCACTAATTTACCTCTGTCTTTAACAGCTGGTAACATGAAGCATCCAAAGAGCTTCATTTACCTTGTAGAATGGCAATAGCTTTGTGAAAATGTCTGCTGAATTATAAGCTGTTGGAATCTTCTGGACTTGAAATATTCCTTTAGTTATAAGGTTTCTAATGTGAAGAAACTTCACTACTATATGTTTAGTCCGCTCATGATGAACCGCATTCTTCGATAAATCAATGGCGCTTTGTGAGTCACAGTTGATTTCTATTGCTCCTTGAGGAAAACCCAATTCTTCTGCAAAACCTCTTAACCAAACCGCTTCCTTAGCTGCTTCTGTCAGTGATATATACTCTGCTTCAGTTGTTGATAAAGCCACGATCCTTTGAAGATTTGACTTCCAACTTATTGGATTTCCTCTTGCTGTAAATACCATTCCTGAAATTGATCTCCTGTTGTCTCGATCAGCTGCAAAGTCTGAATCACAATATCCTTTGATGATAAAGTCTTTGCTCCTCTTGAAACACAATCCAATCTCTGTTGATCCTCTTATGTATCTTAGAACCCATTTCACTGCCTGCCAGTGATCCTTTAAAGGTCTGCTCATGAATCTACTGATGAGACCTACTGAGTATGCAAGATCTGGTCTAGTTCCTATCATTGCATACATGATACTACCTACTGCATTCTAGTAGAAACACTTCTCATGATGTCACTCTGAGTTTTTACTTCATCTTCTGTTGCTGATTTTAGCTTAAAATGTCCTCCCATTGCAGTGGCAACCGACTTTGCTTGATCCATGTTGAAGTTGCTTAGAACCTTCCTTAGATAGCTGTCTTGAGATACCTTTAATGTACCTGCATTTCGATCTCAAAATATTTCCATGCCAAGAATTTTCCTAGCATCTCCTAATTCTTTCATCTCAAATTCAGAACTAAGCAATTCTTTCAACTTCTTGATTTCTAACTTATTACTTGAAGCAATCAAGATATCATCGACATATAATAGCAAGTAAGTATAAAACTTCTGTCCTAAGTTCTTTAGGTACACACAGTAATCATATTCACTCCTAATATATCCAATCTTAATCATAAACTCATCAAACCTTTTGTTCCACTGCCTAGGAGACTGTTTTAAGCCATAAAGAGACTTATTAAGAAGACATACCTTATCTGGATTGTTTTTGTCCACATACCCTTCAGGCTGATCCATTATGATTTCTTCTTCAAGGTTTCCATGAAGAAATGCCGTTTTGACGTCTAGTTGCTGCAGCTCAAGGTCAAAGTTAGTAACTATAGACAGAATGAATCTTATAGTTACATGTTTTAATACAGGTGCAAAAATTTCTTGATAATCAACTCCCTCCTTTTGCGAGTATCCTTTTGCGACCAATCTGGCTTTAAATCTTGGCTTTTCTACTCCAGTGATGCCTAGTTTTCTTTTGAATATCCACTTACACCCTATTTTCTTATGTCCTTTTGGTTTGTCAATGAGGATCCATGTACCATTTTTCTGTAATGATCTGTATTCTTCATCTGCTGCTTCTTTCCAGAATTTTTTGTCCTCATCATTCATTGCATCTTGTACTGTAGTTGGTTATACCTTTCATGCATCTTCTGTAAGTGAACACACATAAGCTAGAAAAAGGCTTGCTTTCCTGTCTTCTTCATTTGATTCTTCCCCATAAGCATTACAGTTGTAGTCTTGGAGATGTGTTGGTGGAGTAACTCTCCTTGTTCTGTCTCTAGCTAACTGGTAGTTTTCCAAGTCATCTGTGTTATTGACAGATTGATCTTCTTCTCCACCTTTGGGTTTTATGTGATCTTGATCCTCTAGATTTTCTTCTATTTGTCCTGCATCTTTTATCTAAAGAAATCTGTTAGTATCAAAGGAAACAAAATTTTCATTTACCTCCTTTTTCTTCAGATCCTTGTATGTGATGTCTTCTCTGAAAATCACATTTCTATTGATTACACATTTCTTGTCTTCGAGCAGCCAAACCCTGAAATCTTTGACTCCTTCTAATTTTCCTTCTATGTATGAATGTAGACAAGAAAACCAAATCTTCTTAATCCTTCCAGTGATGGCATTGTTGAGCTCCACCTTTCCTATGGAACTTCGAAATTTATCGCTGATGATGGTGATCTGTTGATCATATATACTGCTATTGATGCAGGTTCTGCCCAGAACCCATTTGATAGTCTATTTTCACTAAACATTGCATGAACCTTTTCCATTATCGTTCTGTTGAGTCTCTCAGCAACTCTATTTTACTGTGGAGTGTATGTGCAAGTCTTATGTTTGACAATACCTTCTTCTTTACAAAATTTGCCAAACAACACATTACAAAATTGTAAGCCATTATCAGTTCTCAGTTTCTTCACTTTTCTTTCAGATTGAGTCTCCACTATTCTTTTCCATTCCACAAAACTGTTAAAAGCTTCATCTTTGTACCTGAGAAACTTAATCCACACTTTCCTTGTGTAATCGTCAGTGAATGAGATAAAATACTGACATTTGCCTAAAATTTCTGGAAGATTTGGAGAACCCCATAGATCTGAATGAATGTAGTCAAGCTTTGCCTTTGTGACATGCATTGCTGGTTAAAAACTAGATCTGTGTGTCTTTCCAAATACGCAATCTTCACAAAATTATACTGTCTTGCTTGAAGCATCCTTTCTTGTGCAGTATTTGAAGTCCCTTGACACCTATATAACCTAACCTGATGTGCTCCTCGTGGCTGGTTTAGAAGACCTCGTGGATCAATCCTTGTGAATTGGAAGTGGCAAGATCCGGTTGAAAAGACTTCTAGAGTCGATCTTCAATCGGTGAAGGTGAATGGTGCGGAAGGTGATGAACGCCACACGAGTTGGTGATGGAACTCGTGATAAATTCGACCGGTCTTTAGGACTCCTCACTAGAAAGACCTCGGCCTATAACTCTTCACTCCTCAAAGAGAAAGTAGACGGCAAAATGTTTGAGAGAAAACGATAACTTTATTTATCATTGGTGAAAAATTACATGACCACAAGGAGCTTTATATATAGCTCATCGGTTGTGCCTTCAACGGGCTTAAATGGAGCCAATCATGCTCTACAATCATGCAATAGAATNTCATTCATGAACAAGATATGAAAAATTAAACACAAAATAAAAATTAATCAAACTCAATAAAGTCTCACGCGGTTTCTAAACATGGTAAGTCTTCAAGTTCCGCGTGTTATTGTTGTTGGAGCTAGTTGTTGGCGCCACCTGCATGAAGGTTAGTAATGTTACACATACTTACCTTATTTGCTCGGTTGGTAGTTGAACTAGTAGCCACTTGCATGTATGCTCTAGTGAGTGCTTGGTTGGTGTCCATGGTTGAAGAGATGAGTCCAAGTAGCTTGCATATTCCTTGATTGAAATTGTTTCTTAGCACACTTGTTTTGCATCTTGTACTTGGTCCATCATGCATATTTGGGACCTCCATGGCTTCAAGTAGAAAGGTCTTGTGGTTGATGTCCTCATCATTCCCTCCCGGTTGAAGAAGTTTCATCTCCTGATTGGTGTCACCTACTTCATAAAGTGTTAAATTAGAAATATTGGACACGGGGTGTACCTTCATATGCTCCAGAAGTTCAAGACGGTAAGCATTGTTGTTGATGTGTTCGGCTACTTTGAATGGTCCGGCTTCTCGTGGTGCTAGCTTCTTGTTTCAGTTGCATTCCTTGGGGAATTTTTCGGTCCTAAGGTGCATCCAAACCCAATCTCCTGGCTGGAAGATGACTTCCTTGCGTCTTTTGTTAGCTTTTTCCTTGATCTTAGCGGTCCTTGCGTCAATAGTGCCCTTGACCTTCTCATGGAGCTTGCGGACGTAGTCAGCTTTTGCGTCTCCATCTTGACTGATCTTTTCTAGTGGTGCCAATGCTTTGAGGTCCAAAGGAGACAACGGTTGGAATCCATATACCACTTTAAATGGTGTTTGACCGGTTATAGAGTGCACGGCTTGGTTGTAGGCAAACTCTATGTATGGTAGTGCGTCCACCCAGCTTTTGATGTTGCGGCCAATAGTGGTTCTTAGCAAGGTTCCTATGGTTCGGTTGAACACTTCCATTTCACCATATGTTTGGGGATGGCTGCTTGTTGAGTAGAGTAGCTTGGTTCCTAGCTTGCGCCATAGTGTGCGCCAAAAGTTTCCTAGGAACTTCGGGTCTCGACCAGATACTATAGTCCTTTGTAGTCCATGTAGTCTCACCACCTCGTTGAAGAAAAGGTTAGCAATTTGGGAGGCGTCATTAGTCTTGTCACAAGGAATAAAATGCGCCATCTTGGAAAATCGATCCACAACCACAAAGATGGAATCCTTTTGATACTTTGGCAATCCTAAGATAAAATCCATAGAAATATCTACCCATGGGGCGTTAGGAATAGACAAATGTAAGTAGAGACTGATGAGTGTGATTTTTAACGGTTTTAGAGTCCTATTTTAGGTTGTTTTGCATCCGATTAGATAGGTTTCCCATGCATTCCGGTCCATTTAGGTTAGTTTTGCACTTTTTGCATTTGCATTTGGAGTTTTGGAGTTTTTCTAGGAAAATGAGCAAAAAAAGAGCTTAAAATGGAGCTAAAGCTATTGGAACCAGCTGCTAAGGAAAAGGAGTTGCTCAGACTCGGATCGTTGCCTTGCGGTTTTCATGGCGAGGATTGCTCGGATCCCAAACTGAAGGAAATCTCAGTCGCCAGCCTCAACCTATCTACCGCGTAGGAAAACCAATTTATCACACTCGAACCATTCCACTCGGCCTCAGCCTGCGAGGACAGAGTAAAAACCACTCCTCGGTGTCCAAGCTTGCCAAGGAACAGCGAGGAGAAGATTTCTAGTTAACCGACTTAGGTCGGTTTGATCATTAGAGTTATGCAAATAACCCTATAAATAGCCTTTAATCATCATTTTATAGAAGTATCTGATGTATTAGAAAAGAAACTCTCTCTAATTTTTGTTGTTGCTTTCTTTAAGATTGTTTAAGGTACTTTGTTGAATCATTTTGGAAGTTTAATGCATTAAGTTTATTTGATCTTCATCTTTACTTTGTGTTGTTTATTTTCTTATTGCTGTTTATGTTTATGGTGATGAAATCTCCTCTGATCCTCCACTCTCAAATCATGAGAAGTGAGTAGATCCTTGTGGATCTTGAGGATAGGGAGATCAGAGGTGAAATCTCCGATCCACTCGCCTAGCGAACATGAAATAGATCCGATCTCTTCACATATGACCAAGCTTAAGGCCGATTTCTCTCTGATCAAGAGAGATCTGATTTGGGCCAAAACCCAAAGCTAGTGCTAAAGGGATCGGAGAACAAGTGTCATATGAGATGGTATTGATCCATCAAGGAGAGATCTAGTATGTGGATTGATTCATTAGATGTATTGGGCTGGACTTTAGGCTTTTGATCCGGCATGATCGCGGCTAGTGTCGTAATGGATCAGCTGGATCAGAAAGGGATCCTCGCCATGAAAAGGGGTGGATCTAGCTTGTCCTGGTCTAGAGACCACCGTATATAGCTAGGCGAGGTTGGATTGGCGAGTTTACTGCCAAGCAATCACCTCCTATCCTCTAGATTCATGTTTATTATCCTAGATTTAGCCATTGTCATTATCTTGCTCTGTTTTATGATCAATTCTCTGCTTTTGAATGTTTTGTTCTGTTTTTATTTTGTCTCATAGTGTATTTTGTCTTTTGTGCTTGTCTGAAAGCTTGTTTGAAATATTACCTATCTTTATGACATATCGATAGGTTATCTGAACTAGAATCTAGTATTAGATAAGTTGTTTACATGCATTCAGTGAGTATTGGTTTGATAAATCCATCTATTTACCACTACCCTACAATGATTTGATTTCATAGACCAAAAAAATCTTGTTATCAAATTGGCGCCGTTGCCAAATCAGTTTTTGCTTGTACCAATTTATAGTTTGCTAGTTTTAGGATCAGATCCATTGTACTTTATTCCAACTTGTCTGTATTTCACTAAGCTTGGATCCCTAAGGACCAAGCTCATATCCTATTGACAGGTTGTTGTTTCTGTATTTGCAGGCCTCGCAGGTCCTCCTCTTCAATCCAACGCGAGGGCATCCGACTCAACACCACCTCAGCACATTCCCTCGCTTCCACACCACGAGTTCACAAATCCTGAATTCATTGTTCTCGTTATGGCTACATCATCTGCCGCTGAGTACAGCGACCATGATACCTCAGATACCCTTGATGAGACTCCACCACGAAGGATAGGAGCAGCAGATGAGCCAACGCTATCCTATCTACGGTACGAAATCAACCCTCCGCCTATGCTAAACCAGACCTTCGAGATCAAAGGAAGCCTTATTGCTATGATCCAACAAGTTATGTTTCACGGACTTCAATGTGAGGACCCTCTTGAACACCTTGATGAATTTGAACGGTTGTGTGGCACTACACAAATAGACGGACTGAGTAATGATGCGCTACGATTGTGGCTATTTCCGTTTTCACTTGCTGAAAAAGCACAGAATTGGGAGAAACATCTACCTCCTAGTCAGATCATATCTTGGGCCGAGTGCAAGAAGGCATTTCTTAATAAATTTTACTCACCTTCCCGCACAACCAAACTATGCACCGCAATTTTCCATTTCACCCAAAAGCGCTCGGAGAGTTTTCCACATGCATGGGAACGATTCAAGGACTACGTCGCCCAATGCCCCCACCATGGATATACAACCGAATCCCTCCTCAGCACCTTCTACCGAGGGATCCGATCGAAGTATCGAACGTTGCTAGACACGGCAAGTAACGGAAACTTCATGCATAAGGACATCACTGCTGGATGGGAAATTATCACCAACCTCGCTCAAGCTCAAGAACAATATAATGAGGGTGATGCAC
>OVBA01005721.1:0-19043 GCA_900406435.1 Lepidium aucheri
TGTAGGTAATGAGCAAGTCAATGTTCGTGAAAGTGAAGAGTATGAGCGAGGTCAAGGCGGAAGGAAGAGAAGATGGATTAGGGCTGAACTTGTGTTTCTATTTTATGTTTTTAAAGTTGAACTTGTTATTACTAGAACCGTTTTAGAACTTTGTTAAGTTGCCGGCTAAGTTGATTTNTAAATGACTTTGCTAAAAATTGTGTTGAAATTGAGAATTGCGGGTTTAGGGTGTTACAATATTAGTGATGCGTGTGACATAAATAGAAGCCAATCAGGTGAGATAAAAAAATAAAAATAAAAGCCAATCAGGATCAAAAATCAGATCCACCGGTCGAGAATGGCAAGATCCTACTGATCCATAACTAGAGCTCATATCGTAAATTCCATTTTTTCCTTCAGCTTGTATTAGGGAGGAATCGAACCTGGGTACCAACGATTTCTAAAGTAACCACTACCACTTGACCACTTGTCTTCAACAATAATTGTTAAATCTTTTTAATTTACAATTATGAAAATATTATATATTTGGTAAATCGTTTTAATTTTAGAATTTGATGGGTATAAAACATTTTGAAATTAATTTAGTATATACTTAAATATATTATGAGATATAAACTATAAATGATATACATCAAATTCATAATACACATAGTTACTATTTTGTATATTTGATACTATGCAAAATGCTAAAACTAAAGTCAATATTTTTATAAATCAAACAAATTTTATTTAACAATAATAAAATATATGTAATTTTTGATTATGAATGAATAAGTGTAAGTTTAATCAATAATCTTTTAACTATAAACCCTACACTTTAAACTTTAAGCTCTAAATGTAGTAAAATATAAATAACAATAAAAGACAAGATATATACTTTTATATACATATCCTATTATATAAAGAAGGGTTTCTCAACGTTAGCAATTAACAAGATCTTTCCACGTGTCAGATCCAATGATCCAAAATTTTCTTGGATTTATTTATTTTTAAAAAACTAGAAAAAAATATATATTTAAATTGATTTCTTCAATATTTAGATAATCCAAATCAAAAAACATTTCCTAACATAAAAGAAATTTTAATCTAAAAGTAAATCAAAAATATTAATTGTTAAAAAACTCATGTTAACAAAAAGTAATTTTCATTACTAATCTTATTATATAAAGAAGGGTTTCTTAAAGTTAGCAATTAACAGAATCCTTCCATATGTCAGATCCAATGATCCAAAAATTTTCTTGGATTTTTTTTTTAAAACTAGATAAAATATATCTTATTATATAAAGAAGGGTTTCTCAAAATTAGCAATTAACAAGATCTTTCCACATGTCAGATCCAATGATCCAAAATTTTCTTAGATTATTTATTTTCTCAAAACTAGATAAAATATATCTTTAAATAGGTTTTTTTAATATTTAGATAATCCTAATCAAAAAAGAATTCCTAGCATATAAGAAATCATAATCAAGAAGAAAATTGGGAATATGAATTGTTAAAAAAATAATTTTAACAAAAAGTAATTTTCATTAGTAATCTTATTATATAAGGAAGGATTTCTCAAAGTTAGCAATTAACATGATCCTTCTACGTGTCAGATCCAATGATCCAAAATTTTCCTCGATTAAACTAGATAAAATATATCTTTCAATAGATTTCTTTAATATTTAGATAATCTTAATCAAAAAAGAATTTCTAACATAAAAGAAATTTTAATCTAAAAGAAAATCGGGAATATTAATTGTTAATAAATTAATTTTAACAAAAAGTAATTTCCATTACTAATCTATTATATAAAGAAATGTTTCTCAAAGTTACCAATTAACATGATCCTTCCACGTGTTAGATCCAATGTTCCAAAACTTTCCAGGATTTATTTATTTTTAAAAAACTAAATAAAATATAGGGAAAATTGCAAAAATTCTCCTCAAAGGAAGACATTTTCATCACTGCCCTCATTTTTGTACATTTTCCACAAATGCCCCTCATTATGGTAAAATGGCCAAAATACCCTTAGATTATTATTTTTTAATTTTTCGATATTTTTACAAATATTTTTTCCTGCCAAAAAATTTTCCCACCAAAAAAAAGTTTCCCGCAAAATTTTTTTCCTATTTACGAAAATAAAATTCCCGCCAAAAAATTTTATAAGGGAGTTCACAAAAAGTTTTTATAAGAAACCTTATAAATTTAATAAGGCTTTATAAGAGCTTATAAAATTTATAAGGTTTTATAAGAGACCTTATAAAATTTATAAGGCTTTATGATAGAGCTTATATAATTTATAAGGTTTTACAAAATAACTTATTAAATTTATAAGGTGTTAATAAAAAATTTATAAAGTGCTTATAAAAATTTATAAAGTTTTATAAGAGAGCTTATAAAATTTATAAGGTGTTTATAAAAAATTTGTAAGGAATTTATAAAAATTTATCAGGCGTTTATAAAAATTTATAAGCGTTTATAAAAATTTTGTAAAGATTTATAATCGCACTTTAAAAAAAATTTGGCGGAAAAATCTTTTTTGGCGGGAAATTCTTTTTTTCTGTAAAATTTTTTTTTGACATTTCATAAAAAAAATTTGGTGGAAAAATTATTTTTTCTGGCGGGAAATTTGTTTTTTTCCAGGAAACTTTATAACAATTATATTGAGGGTATTTTAGTCAGTTTTGTATTAATGAGGGACATTTTTGAAAAGATAAAAGTCAAGGTGCATTTTTGAAAAGGGGTACACTAAAAAAGGAATTTCTCAATATTTCTCTTAAATATATCTTTAATTGATTTATTCAATATTTAGATAATCCTAATAAAAGAAGTTCACAATATAAAAGAAATCTTAATCTAAAAGTAAATCGAGAATATTAATTGTTAAAAAATTAATTTAACAAAAATTAATTTTCATTGCTAATCTTATTATATAAAGAAGAGTTTCTCAAAGTTAGCAATTAACAGGATCCTTCCACGTGTCAGATCCAATAATCCAAAATTTTCCTGGATTTATTTATTTTTAAAAAACTAGATAAAATATATCTTTAAATAGATTTCCTCAATATTTAGATAATTCTAATCAAAAAAAAATTCCTAACATAAAAAGAAATTTTAATTTAAAAGGAAATCGGTAATATTAATTGTTAAAAATTTGATTTTAACAAAAAGTAATTTCATTACTAATCTTGTTATATAAAAAAGGTTTTCTCAAAGTTAACAATTAACGGGATCCTTGCACGTGTCAGATCCGATGATCCAAAATTTTCCTGGATTTATTTATTTATAAAAAAACTAGATAAAATATTTCTTTAAATAGATTTCTTCAATATTTAGATAATCCTAATCAAAAAAAGATTCCTAACATAAAAGAAATCTTAATCTTAAAGGAAATTAGGAATATTAGTTGTTAAAAAATTAATTTTAACAAAAAGTTATTTTCATTACTAATCGTATTATATAAAAAATATTATATTAAAAATTTATTTTACTAAAACAAAATTTTATTATTATGATTTATTATATACAGAAGGATTTCTCAAAGTTAGTAATTAAAAGAATTCTTTCATGTGTAAAATCCAACGATCTTATTATATAAAGAAGAGTTTTTCAAAGTTAGTAATTAAAAGGATTCTTTCATGTGTCGAATACAATGATCATAAAAAAAATTTGGTGATATATTTAAAACAATAAAAAATAATTGTAACTATATCACAAATTATTTATATCTATTTAAAATCCTATTATATGAAGGAACCAAATCCTAACATAAAAAGGAATACTAAATAACTAACTATTTCATAATCTTAAAATAATATTAATGTTGTTAATATTCTAATAGAAAAATTAATTTCTTTAAAATAATTATATCTATTTATAATAATTATAAAGTAAATATTATATATATATATATATATAATTATCTATATACATTAATCCATCGATATTACAAAGATCTTACTTATAAAATAAATATTAGAGGAATTACCAAAAATACCCATTTCGAAATGCTTTTTTCAAAACATACCCCTGATGACCATTTTTCTCTCCCAATTTTCAAAGAAAATGGTAGATTTTGAAAAGAGTACATGCCAATAAACATATTTTTGAAAATCTCCCTAAATATTATAGATAGATAATTATCTATATAGAGATTTTGAAAAGAGTACAAAGCTATATTGGTAAGATAATTATCAAGTAAGATTGGTAACAAGTTAAATATAAAATAACTATCGATATTGGTTTTTAATAAGATACAATTATCGACTTAGTTTAGTTTTTTATATATATATTGGTAACATATTATATTGGTAACATATTATATTGGTAACATATAATATCGATAGTTGGTAAAATAATTATCAAGTAAGATTGGTAACAAGTTAAATATAAAATAACTATCGATATTGGTTTTTAATAAGATACAATTATCAACTTAGTTTAGTTTTTTATATATATCTTTAAACTTAATCCTAACAAAAAATATGATCCTAAATTCCTAATTTTAACAGAATATAATTAGTTAAATATATCCTAGATAAATATGTGTATATAAGATCTCAATCTTAATTTAAAAGGAAATTGTGAATATTAATTACATAAATATATAGACAATTTTTTCAACTCTCTTCAACTTTTTTAGCTTTCTTTAACTTAATTATTTCTCTTTTGTTTACATTCAACGCAATAAGGAAATTAAAAAAAAGGTAAACATTTAAACTTAAATGTATAATTATTTTGTTTTACAAATATTAATATAATATTTTATCAATATTTATATACATATATATATATATGTTTTATGAGTGAAAATATCATCATCTCAATTACTTAATTTTTATAGTTTAAGTACAATAAACACAAAAACTTAAAACAACACAAATTATTTACATTAATCAACAAAAAAAGTTTGTATCGTCGTACGGTGATACGATTTTTAAGGAAGTGGGAAGCAAACATTTTAAATGAAAACAATGAGCTTATATGAATAAATTTTATCTTACTTGATAAAAAAACAAATTTTAATATGTTTTTTTCCTTATTTGACAACAGTTTTATTATCTAACTAAAAATTAAATCTTTCTACAACATGAGAATACTATTCAAGGCTTTATGCATCATTTTCTTATGGAAAAGTTTGGAAATACACTATATAAAAGAAATTTTATCGAAATTTGTAATTTTACCAAAATGTCTTATTTTAGTATGCAAGATTGCAATAAAAATTACAAAGTTAAAAAATATTGAAACAACTCAAAATAATCATATTATAGACCCGAAAAGATCTAGAAGATATTTGACACAAAAGTCGGCCAAACGAGGTATGAATTTTATTATAAGATTACATGGTTTAAAATATTTTACTATACTAATTATTCATAATATTATAAATATGTTAAATATAAATTTTTAAAACTCGTGCATCGCACAGGTCCATATCTAATATATATATAATACATTGTATACTTAATATTTTGTAATGTTTTATTTAAAACTTTTTGTTATATATATATATGTGTGTGTAATATTATCTAACCCTAACCCCTGAATTCTAACCCCTAAATTCAAAACCCTAAACATCAAATCTATATTCCAAAATACTAAACTTTAAATCATTTTAAATTTATTAGATCTGTGTATTATGTATTTAGACATTATATTTTATGTGTTAGATAAAAAAATTATGTATTTATATATTATATTTTTTCGTATCTTCAAAATTATATATGTAATTAGGTGGAAGAAAATTATATAAGTAACTATCTTAAACATAAACATTTTTTTGTACATTGAATTATGTATCTTATATATTGAAGCAGAAAATAATTTTATTTCGACCGTGTTATAAACTATAGGATAAAATTAACTTAAGGTTTATAACTACCTTTAAAAATAGAATTAATATAGGTTTTGTCACAAATTTATATATCTAAATTTTAAAAATTAGTAAAGATTTAATATAAAAAAATTATATCACGACTACAAAATAAAAAAAAATTCTAGAAAAATTAAAATTTAATAAAACGTATCGGATATAAATTTAGTTTCAACTCGGTTTTGGATTCGATTCTCTGGGTACATAGATTTAGACCCGTTTCTGATATTTCGTCGAGTTTGGTTCATCTAATTTGGTATTTTGCTATTTTTGTTTTGTTCGGTTCATCTGATTCAGTTTCATACAGATCAAGCTCAGAATCAGATATATTTATATAAAAATTAAAATTAAAAAAATAGAAAAACTCTAAAAAAAATAATTGGTTCTTGATTTGGTTCTGTTCGGGTTTGTATTATGTTTCTCGGATATATAGATCTAGGAAGTATTTGGATATTTTCTTGGTTTCGATTCCTCTAATTTGAATCGATTTCGATTCAGGTTTCAAACCGCTAAAACAACATTTCGTAAACAATATTTTAAAAAATCAACAAGGGTCCAACAACCTAAATAATACCGTTTAAAAAACCAATCAAAACAATCAAATCCCATGTTATAATGCGGGTATAATCCTAGTTTACATATTAAAATCAATTCAATGATATATATCAAACTTATATTATAAATAAAACTTATTCTGGAATTGCAAATAAGGTATTTACAAATTTGTATGTATTTACAAAATTAATATAATCCAAGAAGATACAAGTGAGTTTGTTGACAATATTTTGGAATTGCAAAGTCAAACATCTGATATCAAAACTTCTCCACTTCATCAATTTCGTTGTTCTTCTTCTTGTCCCTGAACCAGCACTTCACCACGTTGGGTCCATGTCTCCAATATGCTCATAGAGCTTACCTGAAGAAGAGGAAATTAAAGCCAATGTAACATCAACATGAACATGTTTCATAGACACTGACAATACGGAAAGTTGCAAAATTTTAGAGTTATAGATAAACGAAACATGATTCTACAGTAATTAGCTATATAGGGTTGAAGAAAGAGACTCTGTTATCTAATATCTCTTCAGTTTCATTATGGTTTGATATAATCTTCATCACTTGGTTTGATTCAAGAATCTTTATTGTCCGATGACATAACGCTACAAAACGAAAATTTGTTGCCGATCATAGACCAGGTATATTTCACCTCCTCGAGTTGTTGTAAGAACATCGACATAGAGAACACATACGAAAACACTAACCAGCAGTAACATGATTCCACCACTTATAGATAAAAGATTTAACAAAACTGACATCATCATCTGAAAAAAAAAACACAATACAAAGAACTCTTCTACTGGAATCTGCTAACACAATTCAAACTATCTAAGAACGTTCGCAATTTTGAGTGGGATTGGTTCCATAATATCCTCTATCTCATAAGACAAAAAAAGTAAAATTACCGAAAACTTTGCTCCGCTACCTTTGTATAATCAGGTGATACTGCAAGAAAGGAACACAAAAGTTGAGTAATCAGACACAGAATTTAGATAATTGTATGTCAATTTAGATAATGAAACCTGAAAATATCAGACACACAAGGCTGTATAAGAGAAGCCAATGAATTTTCTAAAAGCTGAGTTATTATTAGCTCAAAACTTAACTGGTTTTTGATGATTTCTTTAGTTGCACGCTCATTATCCAGATCTCGTACCAAGTCAGCAAGCCTACGAGTATGTGAATTGCACAGTTTGTAGAGCAAATACCCACTTCCCAAACAACCAGTTGTCACCAAAATCTCCATTAACCCCTAATTATTTCACAAAGTATCAAATCGACCAAGAACTTTAACTTTTTAACCAAAACTCTTCCAAAAGTATTGAATTAGTGGCTATCGAGAGAACGCAAGGAAACCAAAATTCAAATTTACACAAGGTTCCCAAAAGAAAGAAATAGAACAGTACACAAACCTGACGAAATCCATAGCTGGTGAAGCTTACTGAAGTTGAATCCAGAAGCCCACAGCTGAGAAAACACGCAACATGTGAGGAAACAGAGCAAATGGTCCTAATTTGATCGAGAAAACGCTAAATCTTTAAAGATAGAGGAAGAGATTAAAATACCCAAATGGAACTCCTGACCACATTGGAGCTTAGCCCTGGACCTGGATCCGTCTTCGACCACCAATTCAAGGCAAATCGAGCATGAGAATTCGACAGGAGAACGAGAACCCTCCTCGTTCCCGCGTTTTCCAGGGCCACATCCATCATCAACTGCTGAGGAATCCAGATCTAGCTAGGTGTGGATCCAGAGTCGAATTTTTGCTTGTGTTAAGTCCCAGAAGACTTGGATTTTAGTAGAAACGAATCCGGATCTCATGGCTAAGATGAATTTTAAGAATTTTCACCTGTGGAATTGAGATTTGGGAGAGAAAGTGAGGAAAAATGCATAAACTGTAAAAGTTTTTGGTATTCAGATTGAAATTTTTTTCAACTATGGAGAGAAATTTTTTTTTATTTTCCGCCATAACATATAGTAGCGTTTTTATTTAAAATCTGCTATTAAACAATATGGTTGTATGAAAAATGTTACGAGGAATTGATATTTATTATTATTATAACATTTACAAACGAACACCGCTACTAAAAAAAACATAGAGGCAAAACGATAGCACTTTACTTAAAAACGCGATAGTTGTCTGCTACAAAAAAACTGATATTCTTGTAGTGGTTTTTTGGGAGCTATCTTATGATGCAAGTTTGGTTTTCCAGTTTTGATATGTTGTATAACGAGATTACTAGTACCCATGTGTGGGTGCGAGTCACTAATCTTCCCTTCTATTTATATCATTCGAGCGATATTGATGGGAATTAGTGATTGTTTGGGGAAGTACGTGTGGATAGTATAACATTGAGTTTTCATAGAGGGAGGTTTGCTCATATTTGCATTAAAGTGGATCTATCTCAATCTCTTGTAGGTTCAATAACTGTAAACGATGATCAATATCTGGTGGAATATGAGGGCCTTGCGAGCATTTGCTCAAGGTGTGGTATTTATGGTCACTTGATGTATAATTGTCCTTGAGTACCTCGTGAAAGCGTTGCGAATATGAATTCAGTAGTTCTGACTTTTGGTGTGGTTGCTCTGGTATATCCCCCAGTGGTATCTCCTACGTCGGGTGCTAATGATGGATTTGTTCATGTTAAGCGATTGACGAGGAAATTTTATGTTAACCCTCCCCAGGGTGGTTCATTGGTTGGTGTCTCTTCTGAGCCTAAGAGACCAGCCCTTCGTGAAGTTCAGGGCATTATTTCTTCTATGATTAATTCCCACGCGAATAGTTTTGATAACTTCTCGGTTGAGTCTGATGTGATTTATGGAGTAGCAGGCAAGGAAAGTAATCAAGCTAATAAGGAAAATTATCTTGATAGGATTAAAAGTGTTTCTCAACCCTTGGGTCCGAAAATTTTCAGTGTAGGTTCTGATAATTTTATAGTGTCTATTCCGAAAATCTCTAACCCGTTAGGTGGTAAGGTGAAGAGAATGGAAGGCATGTGGTATAGTCAAAGACTAAGGCTAGACAGATGGTGTCTCGAACAGTGAAGGAATTGGTTTTTGGTCCGGAAAAGGTGAGGTCAAACTATCTTCATCAGGGAAGAGATTACGTCTTGATAATGGTGATGTGGGGGGATCAAGTGGTATATTCTGTGAGGGTGATCCTAATGATTTGGCGAGTATGGTGATTTCTCAACAAGTTATCCTTATGTGTGATACTCGTTTGGTTGAACCTAATTATGTTCTTACTCACCCATCAACATCGGATCTAGGTGTAACTAATCAAATCATTAATATGTCCACTGCTTCGCAGTTAGCCTTGAATATTCCAACCAAGGTGAAGATGGAGGGAGTTACACGTTCAGAGGTTAGAGGTGCAACAAGTAACTCATCGTCTATCGAGCATTATGGAGGTGGGGGTGCAGATTTGGCTAACGCCTTACCCGGTAGTTCTTTTATCTTTGGATTGTTATCTTATGATGAATAGCTTATTTTTGAATTTTTGGGGCGAATAAATATAATTTTAGACGCTCGATACGATATTTACTGAAACGCATTAAAATAGATATTTTGGCTTTGTTTGAAACCCATGCTAGAGGTGAGAATGCTAGTCGCATTTGTAGGTGACTGGGCTTTGCCAATTTTTTCGTGTAGATGTTGTGGGTTAAAGTGGAGGTATATGGTTGCTTTGGCAAGATGGTTTGGGTACTGTTATTGTACTTGATACGCTAGAACAGTTTATTCATATTTGTGTGCAAGACGGTGTGGAAGTTTTTCACTTGATAGTGGTTTATGTTTCTCCTTTTGTTGGTAGGAGAACGAAACCGTTGATTGTAGGTGGTGATTTCAATTCAATTATTCGTCTTGTTGAAAGTAATGGGGATAATGGGAGACTATCTGGAGATTCTATCCAATTAAGGCAATGGATTAATGAGTCTTCATTGATTGACATGGGATATAAAGGTAATATATTTACCATGAGAAGAGGTCGATTTGAATCTACTTGCATCGCAAAGAGATTAGATCGTGTGCTATGTTCACCAGCGGCAAGATTGAAGTGGCAAGATGTGTCGGTTACACATTTGCCTTTCTTATCATCTAATTATATAGCTTTATTTTTACAGCTCTACTCTGATGTGATAAATAATCTGCAAAAACGTTATTTTCTTTTTGAGGCTGTGTGGTTATCACATTCAGGTTTTAAATAGCTAATGCGTTATTCTTGGGATTGCTCTATTACAACCCCGAATATGTTGGTAAAGCTCCAGAAAATTCTCAAACGATAAAATTGGGAGGTGTTAGGAGAAATCTGAAAACGAAAAGAGAAGCTACTCGGTGAGATTAAACAAGTTCAGGATTCACTAGATGTGGATGTTTCTGATGATTTACTCTTACGTGAAATAGAGCTTCTTAAAAGTTTTGATGAGCTCTTGGAACAAGAGGAAATGGTATGGTTTCATAACTCTAGGGGAAAGTGGATTATTTTTGGAGATTTGAATATGTCATATATTCATACGTCCAGTGTAATAACTCCCAAACAAAACCAGACTGAAATGTTAGAGCAGGTCGATGGAACTTGGATTTCTGATCGTGCATCACTCGAGCAACGAGCTATTGAGTACTATAGGTGACTATATTCTCTTGACGATGTTGCTGGTGTGTTTACTCATCCTGAGATGGACTTGTCTCACTCTCAAGTTCGAATATGGAGATGTTACTTTAACCTTTTTCAGTTACAAAAATCGAGAGAGCTATGCGTAGTATGGGCAAGTATAAGGCACCAGGACCAGATGGATATCAACCAATTTTTTTACCAAGAATGTTGCAACGTGGTTGGGCCTTCAGTTTCTAGCTTTGTATTGGAGTTCTTCCGTTCACAAGTGTTACCGAGTGGCGCTAATGATGCTTCAGTGGTTTTAATTCCGAAGGTTGATAAGCTGGAGATGTTTCCTCAATTTCGGCCAATTGGGTTATGTAATGTGTTGTTCAAAATCATAACTAAAATGATGGGGTTGAAGTTAATGTCAATTATACCCAAGATTTTTGGTCCAACACAATCTAGTTTAATTCTGAGAAAGTTAGCACAGATAATGTTGTGGTTGTTATTGAAGCTTGACCTGGAGAAGGCTTATGATCGTATTTGTTGGGATTTTTTGGAGGATACTTTTTGTGCTTTAAATTTGTCTGTGGGGTGGTAGAAATGGATAATGCAATCAGCTTCAAATTCGAGTATGAGACTGCTATGGAATGGGGAGATGAGCGAGGGTTTTTCTTTGTTTAAAGGTTTAAGACAAGAAGATCTTTTATTGCCTTATTTGTTCGTATTATGTATGTAGCGGTTTTGTCACCTTATTGAAAAGACCATTGGAAACAAGATGTGAAAACCTATTCGTTTATCTCGAGAAGGACCAAAACTCTTGCATATTTGTTTTGGAGATGATGTGATCTTGTCTGCGGAAGCATCAGTGGCATATATTCATGTCATACAAAGGATTTTGGAAACTTTTTCCGCAACTTAAGGACAAAACATAAGCCTCAAAAAGTCAAAGATTTATTTCTCAAAGATTGTTTCTCGTGAAGTAGAAGCTGAGATTAGCTCTTTGAGTGGAATTTCTTTTACTGAGGATTTGGGAAAGTATCTGGGCATCCTGGTACTACAGAAAATAATTAACAAGGAGGCTTTTGGTTCAGTCTTGGAGCGCGTCTCCTCTAAACTTGCAGGTTGGAAAAACACACTTTAAGTTTGGCCAGACGGTTAACACTCACAAAGTCGGTGTTTTTATCTATTCTTGTTCACATAATGAGCACGATTTGACTCTAATCCTCGACTTCATTGGCCCTTGATAGGTTATCTCGATCTTACATAGCTAAGGAAAAACGAGTACATTTGTTGAGTTGGAACCAAGTTTGTAAACCAAAGAGACATGGTGGTTCGGGTATTTGTAAGGCAGACGATATGAATCATGCTTTGCTTGCTAAGTAAGGGTGGAGACTTCTTCATGATAATTGAAGCTTGTGGTCCATGATTCTACAATCAAAATATAAGATTCATACAATTAGGGATTCGACTTGGTTGATAGGTGTTACAACATTTTCTTCCCCTTTTCAAAGTATTGTTATCAAAGTTAAGGACGTGATATTACCAGGATTCAAATGGGTTATTGGTTATGGACAACACACTTTGTTTTAGGAAGATAAGTGGCTCTTTGATGAATCTTTGCGAGAGTATACTACTATAGTGTTGAATGGTAGTGAACTGTTCCGAGTTAAAGATATGTGGAGTACGATCCTTGGGTAGAGATCTGATCTTCTTGATACTTTTTTACCAGAGGAGTTTCAATTCCAATTGGGTGCGTATGTGGTTGATGAAGTTAAAGGTGCCTCTGATCATATATCTTGGAAAAATTATCTTGATGGGATGCTTACCGTTAGTTCCTTCTATGAATTCTAACTCGAGATACAAGTTCCAAACAAAATATGAACAAGTTTTTTCACTTGGTGTGGCGTCTACAAGTGCCAGAACGTATACGTTTGTTCTTTTGGTTAGGAGTTAATTAAGTCTTGTTTACCAATTTGGAACGACAAAGGAGACATATGAGCACCTCTGGGGTATGTCAGGTTTGTAAAAAGGTTGATGAATCAATCATTCATGTGCTTTGTGATTGTCCTGCCATGGAAGGAATTTCAAGACATATTATACCTCCATATTGTACTTGCTTTTTATCTATAACATTACTTGAGTGGCTGTATTTTGATTTAGGGGATGGGCAGATATATATGATGATTGTCGGTGGTCTGTGAGATTTGCAATAGCGGTGTGGTGGGGATAGAAATGGAGGAGTACAAATGTTTTTGGAAGTCAAGCTAAATGTCTTGGTAGGACAAAATTTATCCAAGAGAAATCGCTCGAGATTCATCGAGTGAATGTAGCGGTGGCGGAGAAAATCCTAAAGAACCATAAGGTTGAGAGACTTATCCGATGGCAGCCTCGAGATGTAGATTGAGTTAAACTTAATACTGATTGAACTTTGAGAGGTAATCCGGGTATCGCAGGTGTTAGGGGCATTTTACGTGACCACTTGGGAAAATGATGTGGTGGTTTTACTTTGAATATAGGGATATGTACTGCTCCACTGGATGAGTTGTGAAGAGTATATTATTGTCTATACTTAGCATGGGAGAAGAAGATACCAAAATTGAAAGTGGATGAGTTGTGAGGAGTATATTATTGTCTATACTTAGCATGGGAGAAGAAGATACCAAGATTGAAAGTGGAAGTAGACTCAGAAATTGTAACTGGTTTTCTCACGAAAGAGATTGATTCTTCTCTTCCTATTTCTTTCATAGTACAACTGTGTTGTGGTTCATAAAAATTTATTTTAGTTTATAAAAATTATTTTAGTTTAATAAATTAGGGCTTGATTCCATTTCACAAAAAAAGAAATAAAAAACAATAATTTTATTAAAAAGCAACAAATACACTAGAATTTAAAGTATTTTACACATTAGCTTTTTTTTTCTTAATAACATGACTATACGTATAATTTTTTAGAAAACAAACAGTAAATTAAATCATACGAATTTCCGTAAATTCACCCAAAATATATATAAAATAAAAAAAGCTTTTAAAAAAAAAATCTAAATCATTCGAATTCATAGCTCAGGATCATATAACAACGCATAACCGGTCCTTCAGGGATGGTTTGAAACAAGGATGGTATTTAGTGAAAGACTTAACCAAAACGGTTTTGGTAAACAAAACTTAGAGGTTTACTGCAACAACGTAAGCATTCCAAGCATCGCACTGTTGAAAGATCTTGACTTCTTCGTACTTGATATCACGTCTCGCACCAAATTCTTCTGTTCTACGCATTTCAGAAGCGTCCGGCATTTCTCTGAGCCAAAAATGGACTGATTTAAACCCAGCTTCCTCCATACAGTCCTTTATCTCCGGCAATGACCACCTACACACACACATACACATGAACACAAGACCTATGAATTACTTATCAGGAACTTAATCTGAATCAAACATCAATAGGATCCTAACATGATAGATGAAACGTCATATTTTAGGCTTATCAAGTTATCTAAAACCTAATGAAATCCCCTAACAGTATATAAATACGCTGTTTTCTGTAACATTTTCTTAAGACTCGTGGTAGATGGTGGGCAACAACAGACTGTCCACTTAGAGTCTGCAGCTATATGAAAAAGAATGGATGTGGAAACAGACTACAGGCCACTCACAGTCTCCAGCTATATGAAAAAGCATGGCGAATCTTTCTGCTCTGCTTCTGAAGGTGATAGTGTAGGCTGATCCTTGTTTTACGACTTACAATATCAAACTCAGCCTGTTCCCATGTATACTGCCAAATAATATGGACAACAGTTAGTACATTCATTTCTAGTACGTTTCATCTTAATGAGTCTTAGACCCCTCTTTTATAAAATGAAAAATAGGAACGTATTTTAACAGTGAAAGTTGGGAATTTCCGTTGAAGCTTCAATTGTCCTTCAGCAGAAGCACCTCCATATAAATCCACTACGAAAATACCACCTTTTTTGGACAAGGTGTCACATGCATTCTTGAAGTAAGATACCAGTTCTGTGCGTGTATGAAGACAGCAGCAACTAAAATTGAAAGCACACACGATATCCCTCTTCGGTAATGAATCAGGTCCATCTTTCTCTAAGGATTTAACTCTAGGATTAATCAACTCTTCACTATCACCATCATGCAAATTGATATTCTGTATCAGCTCGTGGGATTTGGATTTCACTTGCTTAGCCTCAAAAGGGCTCAAAACATTCCCAAGGAAAAGCGACATTCTTGAATACCCATCAGCACAAAGTTTACTAATGTTATTATCCATGCACCACTCTAAAGCCTCAAGGTCAAAATCTAGCCCAATAGCAGTTCGCCTCGAGTCAGTCTTCAGCCACTCCACACTGTTCAAACGATCAAATTATCAACTTGTAAACATTAATTGCCCGCTTACACCATTTAAGATGAATGTAGGCAAGAAACATGAATCAAAAACAAAAAAAACCTACACATATCATTTAGGGAAACAGAATATATATTTACCTTAAAAGAGCAGTTCCACAGAAATCCTCTTGTAAATGGAGAGGTTGCCTTCCACCAACATACATCAAAAAGAACTTCTGCAAGTAGCTTATGTCTCCTTTTGGCGACTGCACCAAAAATCAGCTAATACAATGTGTTAAGCTAAGTGCTTCTTTCTGTACGAGATACAAGAGGATGGATTGAAATATTTAACCAAAGCTAGAACTGTGGCCAACTTTAAAAACAGACATAGAACACATAAGAAATATACATGAGAGGTCTTTCTCTTTCTTTCTTTTTTTTTTCTCTTCATACATTCCAAATCGATTCAAGTACTAGTAAATAAGGAATTATATAAACTATTAATGTAAATTTTCTCTTGATACATTTCTTGGAAAACAAAAGGAAACGAATTCGCGAGAAAAATTTGCAAGAAAAAGCCAGATTTTATAAAGCCAGTCAATATAATATGGGAGATGCGAAATTACGGTTACCTGCACGGATTGCTGGTAGAGAAGGAACTTTGAAGGCAAATCCGAAGATTGGTTTCCCTCGATTTCATCTTCTTCATCCTCAGCGCTTTCTTCTTCCAATTCGTCATCGCCAGAGGCAATAACTGGGGGGTTTTCATCATAGAAATCTTCTGTGGCATTCGAGAATTCCCCTTTATGGCGACGTCGATGGGGATTTTTTTTCTCTCGTTTCACCATTGTCGTCCTTCTTAGTCCGACTAGTAGAGTCAAGGCGGTAGAGAAGATAATTGACTTCTTTTTTTTAATGTGTCCAGAAAACCTAATCGCTGCCACGTAAGCCCTAGCTCTTGGTTTTTGTTTTTAATCGGGACGATTTTTTTCTTTAATTACTCCCTCATTTCTTAAAAGAAAAAAGTGTTTTGCAATAATGTCATTCTACCATTCTAATGTAATTTTTTACAAATAATGTTAATTTTAACTTCCAATCAAAATTAGTGATATATAATCTAATTAATTATTACATATAATGATTAAAGAAAGATTTTATTATTATTATTTCTTAATTTGTATGAAAAAATTTCGAATAACACTCTTAAATAAATGAAAGGAGTACTATTATTCGGACGGACATAATCTCTTAGTTTTTAAGGTCATCTCTAACAAATGTATTCAAAAAAGAACAAAATGAAAGAAAATGGTCCCTCAAGGACATCCGATAAAACTGGAACGATACAAAATGAAGGGGAATGAAAAATCAAAATCTCTACCAAAGATTCTCAAAATAAGGGGAATGAAAGCTCAAAATGAGATTTTAAGGACATCTCCAACCTAAATCCATTTTCTCTTCCATTACTTATTTATGGAGTAAAACTAACTACAATTCAACTCCATATCTTAAAATTATTATTAATTTATACTATAATCCCTAACATTTATAAAAGTTTAAAGTAATGATAAAACTTTATAATTAAACATAAAATATTACATACAATATTACACATAATATTACATAAAAATATAAAATTACATGATAACAAAAAATTAAATTTGTAATAATAAAACACATAATATTTCTATGGGCATCTCCATAACACCCTCAAATTTTTGCAAATCCAACAAACCCTTAAAACTTCAAAATTTGAGGTTTTGAATAGTACATCCTCAAATTCAGATTTCACTATTCATATCTTTAACACTAATATTTATTATTTAGTTATTTGATTTGTATGTAACTTTAATTTTGCTATCAAATTTTGGTTTAGATCAAATAAGCACACTAATATAAAATCATATTTTTTAATTTTGAATAAATATTACATAACATCATAAAAACTATTTTACAAACAAAAATACATAATTTTTAATACAAATTACAATAAATCTTAAGATAAATTACAAAATGAAAGACAAATTACAAATTTTAAGATAAATTACAATGCAGATTAAGAAAAAAGACTATAAAATAATGGGGGAATCTTAAAAAAAAAGACACGTTTTATATATTTGTCTATTCATAATTTTGTGAAACTAGAACTAAAATTAGAATTATACCCGTGTTATAACGCGGGATTAAATTGTTTTGCTTAGTTTTTTTAAAACCGTGTTTATTTAGGTTGTTGGACCAGTTTTGATATTTTGAAATATTGTTTTTGAGATATTATTTTAGAGGCTCAAAACTTGAGCCAAAGTTTATCTGGTATAGAAGAACCGAACCTGAAAAGATACTCAAACGGGTCCTAAATCTATGTACCCAAGAAAATCAAACTCAAATACAAACACAAACCAAATCAAGAACCAAATTTTATTTTTTTGAGTTTTTTATTAAATATTTTTAAATTTTAAATTTTTATATAAAAAATACTGAAATCCTAACTCGATCTATACCAAACCAAACTCTATCCAAAAAATATATTTGAATAAGTCTTAAACTAAAATAATCAAAATATCGAATTAGATAAATTGAACCTGACAAAATACCAGAATGTATTATAAATCTATGTATTTGGAAAATCGAATCTAAACCCGTAGCGGAACCAAATCAAGAACCTATATATTTTTATTACATTTTAGGATTTTTAGAGTTTTTTTATTAAATTTTTATTAATTTTGAATTTTTGTATAAAATTTTATAACAAACCTACCTTAAGTCTAGTTTTAAGGATTGTTATGAACTATAACTTAATTTTATCATGTAATATATAACACAGTCAAAATGAAAGTGTCTCCGTCTTTAATGTACAAGATACCTCTTAAATATTACTATTCATGTTTTACAAAAATATAAATTACATACATTCTACAATTTATTCTACAATCTACCAAGACAAAATTTATATTTTACCGAGTTTATATTTTACAAAGATTATTCTTCGATTACTGACAGTGATTTTAGCAGTACATAAGAAAATGTGGTGTGGTACTAGGACGATTTTGACGGGTGCGGTCCAAATGTGGTTTTGATGAAAATATAGAATAAAAAAAATTATGATTGGTAAAATATAAAAGTGTGGGACAATAAAACTATGATTAGTGAAAATATAAAAGTGATATAATGTTTTGGATAACATAACAAAAAAATAGAGTTATTTGGATGAATGTCGCCCTTTCAATTACCAATTAAGAATCTCTCCTTATACTTTATAGTTTTATTGGGCCAGATTTTGGCCCAAAACACCCTTATTTAGTTTGTCACTTTTCTTTCTTTTTTCTTAATGTGCTTTTCTCTCATTCTTTCTCTATCCTATTCATATCTTTTTCTTCATTGTTTATGAAGAAATAAACTTCAACAACTTCATTGATTTGCAAGTTTTTCCCTACTTTAATTTTTGATTTCGATTTGAAATGGTGAGAAATTAATTTTGATTTCATCTTCTCTCTTATCTTCCATCTCTTTTATGCTGTTTCTCTCCTTTCTTCATCTTATCTTTCACGTTCTTCCTCTTCTCTCAGCTATCTCTCTTTTTTTTTCCTTTTCTCTCAGTCCTCTCTCTTTTCTTCCTCTTCTCTCTATTTGATATCTACAGTTTTGGGAACTCTAATCACTACAACAAAATATAACATACAGAGCACTGAAAATATGCTATTATAT
>OVBA01005722.1:0-19042 GCA_900406435.1 Lepidium aucheri
AAAGCAACAACGAAAATTAGAGAGAGTTTTTACTTTGCTAAAACATTAGATCCTGATAAAAACTGCCAACAAAGGGTATTTATAGAATAATTAGCCTAAACCAAATGGCTAAACCGACTTTAAGTTGTTAACCAGAAATCTTATCCTCGCCTGTCATCGGCGAGCTTAGACGGCGAGGAGTGGTCTTGATGTGTTCCTCGCTGGTTAATNGGTCGAGGTATGTGACCGAGGCTTTCCTTCTGTAAGCCAACTGAGTGGTCCTCGCCAGCAAGCCGCAAGGCAATGGTCCAAGTGGTTGGTAGCTTCTTTTCCCGAGCAACTTGTTCCAACGCTCTAGCTCCATTTTATGCTCCTTTTTGCTCCATTTCCTAAGAAAATCCCGAAACTCCAAATGCAAATGCAAAAAGTGCAAAACTAACCTAAATGGACCTAAATGCAAGTGAAACTAGCTAAATGGACACAAAAACAACCTAAAATGGTACTCTAAAACCATTAAAAATCACACTCATCACTTACTCACATCTCCCAGCTCCGAACCAGTACCTTCTTCTGTTGAATCATTCATGTTGATGGATACCTTCACAGACCTGTGAGCTTCATCAAACACAACATTGATGGATTCCATAACCATTTTTGATCATTTGTTGTACACTCTGTATGCCATGCTGTTTGATGCATATCCCATAAAGATTCTTTCATCACATCTTGATTCAAATTTTCCAAGCTGATCTTTGTCATTTAGTATATAGCAAACACAGCCGAACACTCTAAAGAAACCGAGGTTAGGAGTCTTCCCTTTCCAAATTTCATAAGGAGTCATATTGGTATCCGACCTCACATACACTCTGTTTACAACATAGCTCGCTGTGCTGACTGCTTCGGCTCAAAACTTTGTTGGTATGTTGTTACCATGAAGCATAGCTCGTGCCATCTCCTAAAGAGTGCGACTCTTCTTTTCAACAACACCATTTTGTTGCGGTGTTCTTGGTGCTGAGTACTGATGTAGTATTCCCTGTTTTTGACAGAACTTATCAAAGCTCTCATTCTGAAACTCTCTACCATGATCGCTTCTGATTTGTACAATGATTCCCTTTTATGTTTTCAACTGTAGGGCAAGTATCTTGAAACTGTCAAGTGCATCAGACTTGTCTGTCAAGAATCTGACCCATGTGAACCTTGAGAAGTCATCCACCAAGACAAAGATATACCGTTTTCCATTAAGACTCTCAGTCTGAACTGGTCTCATGAGATCCATGTGTATCAAATCAAGGATCTTCTTAGATGTTATCTCGGCCACTTTCTTGTGTTATACCTTTATCTGTTTTCCTCTGTTACACACATTGCAGACACCTATGTCCTTGTCCTTAATGTGTGGGATTCCTCTCACAACCTCTGCATTTACTAACCTTAACAGACTCTAAACATTCATGTGTCCCATCCGCTTGTGCCATAATTCCAACTGTGATACCACTGCAGAGTGGCATATATATGTCTTTTCCCACTTGTAGCAGTTGTTCCTCGTATGGCACCCAGTCAGCATAATCCTACCATTTGCATCCACTGCTTTGCAGCTTGTCTCGTTGAAGGTTACATCCAGATCACTGTCACACAGCTGGCTGATACTGATCAAGTTGGCAGTTAGACCATCTACATAGTATACATTGGTCAAATCAGGGTTCTCGGACCCATGAGTGTCTCCTTTTCCCTTTAATCTTCCCTTACTTCCTCCTCCAAAGGTAACTTTAGGTCCTATGGCTTCTGTAAAATTTGACAAAGATGATTGGCAGCCTGTCATGTGTCTTGAGCAGCCACTGTCAAAGTACCAAGGGTCATTTTCATGGCCTTCTGAAGAGGTGTATGCTACAAGTCCTTGTAGTACAGATTTTTCACCGTGTGTTTCCTCAACACTGTATCCATCACTCTGAATTTTCAGCGTTTCGAATTGTTTGAGATACCTTAGATCACGTTCTCCTACTACCTCTCCATAAAAATCTGACTTAGCTACCCAAACACTTCTGTAGTGAGCAGGCTCAATGTGACATCTCTTCAGCTCCCACATAGTGCAAAGTCTCTGTCTCATCATGTAGCAGTTTCTCCGACTATGGCCTGCTTAATGACAGTAGTGGCAACTGTATGTCCCAAAGGGTAACCTCCTCCTTGATGTCGTTGATGATGAGATATGAACCCTTGTTGGTACTATGGTCTGTCCTCCTGATCCTGCGTAACTCTGCATGGGTTGATTACTTCCTCTGTTCACAGTGTTGCTTCCACTGCTCTTAACAAACTTCACAGCCTTTAATGTACTCTCAACTTTCTCACAATTCCCTTGGTATCCCAAACCAAGACGGTGCTTTCCAGATGTTCCTACTCCCAGAATCTCATCAAGATTCTTTGTTCCATTATTCAACATCCTGATCTGTTTTTCTCTATCCCTCAGCTGATTCTGCAGTAGAGTTGTTTTTTCCTTCTCCTGTGCACACCAGATTTGCCATACATGAACATAATCATCATTAGTATCAAATGGATCAAGGGGCAAGTTACTTACTGATTTGTCGCTTTCCACAGATTCAAGCGCACTAACCCGATCTTCTAGAGCATGTTTTTCTTTTGTGAGTGCTAGTTTTTCTTCATTAACTTTGATCCAGTTATCATACAGTGCATAGTAATGCTCCTTGGTGTGTAGTTCCATGTCTTCATCAGAGTCACTATTTCTGTCTCTTGCAGCAAATACAACATAGTTATGAAGGTCTGTGTCATCATCATCCTCATCTTCAGACTCATTTTCACTCAAGCTACCCACCAAGACTTTGTTCTTCCGTTTGCTGGGACATTTCATCCTTGTATGTCATATTCCTTTACACTCGAAACACTTCATTTTCTTACGCTTTGCCAAGGGACACTCAGATTTGAACTGCCATGTACCTCCACATTCGTGACAGACTAGCTCATGCTTCCCACCAGTCTTTTCTCCTTCCAATTGATGAGAAGCATTCTTGTCACCATCATTGCGGTTCCATCGCTCTGTCCCTCTGTGTTGGTTTCTTTCAACACGCCTCAGTGCTTTGCCAAATTTTCTTGCCAGTAGACTCATCTCTTCCTTTACTTGTGTTAGACCATCAGTTTCTGCATCAGCAACAAAGGCAACTCCTTTCCCTGTCTTCTGCTTGTCTTCAGCAACTTCCATTTGTTCCGATTTCAGCACACCAACCAGATCTTCAAACTTGATGGTGTCTGAGTTTTCCACAACCCTCATTACTGCTTTGTGAGCTGCAAACTTTGGAGGTAGACATCACAATAGTTTTTTCACAAGTTCCTGTTCCTTGTATGTTTTTCCTAGCACAGATGCTTCATTTGCAATGGAGCTTAGTTTGGAGCTGAACTGGACTATTGTTTCATCTTCTCCCATCTTCAGATTCTCAAATGTTGATGCAAGCTGGTCCAGTCTGGTTCGCTTAACATACGTGTTTCCTTCATGTGACTTCTAAAGTATATCCCAGGCTTCTTTAGCTGATTTGCATCCTTGAATGAGCTTGAACTCGTTCTCATTTATACCAGCGAAGATGACATTCATTGCCCTAGCATTGTACTTGGAAACTGTTTTGTCTGTAACAGTCCATTCATGCTTAGCTTTCATAACTTTTGCGCTTGCTTCTATTATCACAAAAGGTGGTTCTCATCCTTCTTCAATAGTTGTCCAAGCATCCTCTCCTTGACCTCTGATGAGCTGTGTCATCCTGACTTTCTAGTACCCGTAACATTTGTCATCCAGAATCAATGGTTTCTAAACAACCATCACATCTGTTGGATTCTCCATTCTTTCCTCAGGATCTTCAACCTGTTTGAGTTAGAGAACTCCTGCTGGTTGAGTTGCTTTGATACCAAATGAAAGTACTAGAATAGAGCAGTACCACTAGATGTGAAACAGACACATAAATCTTCTTAAACCTTTGTATATAAAAAGCAATAAACAAGTTAAAGTTATGTTTACTCAGTTTTACACTGAACCACACTTGGTTCAACACTGACTCTTCCTATCCTACCCAAGGCTCACACAGCACTACAACCTTGTAGCTGCTGTAACACTCTCTGTATCACTCACCAACCAAACACACTTAAAACTCGAACTCTCTCTTTTTCTTCTTTGAAAGCTCAACGTTTCTAAGCAGCCTGAGCAGTACTTAAATAGTCTCAGTCCTTCTAGGGCATTCCTCTAGTCTTGACAAAACCTCAAAACTACTCTGCATCTTATCCTTGATGCAGAGCCTTGATTCCTGTTGAGTCCTACAGAGTCACCAGAGTTGACCTTCTGCTTCCCTCCTGTTTCGCTGCTACATAACACATCCGGGTAAGGTCAGCTCTTCCTTTCCTTTGCTGCAGACTCTTGTCTTTCCATTTTGGTGCAACTCCTCTGCTGCACACAAGTCTTTTGGTCCAGCTAATCACACGACACCAACTCAGTACCATCTTTTGAAGAGGCTTCGGCACGTCAGCTTCTTCATCACTTCACGTGATCTTTCACCCGTCTTAATAAATTTCTTCACCAAATTCACTACATCATTCTTGATGACCCTCCATGACTCTTGGAAAATAGCTATATCATACTGTTTGGTTTAGAGGCTTTCCTGAGATCCATAAAAAATAGGGCACATTCAATCTCTTTCTTTGTAGCTTGTCCGACCAAAATTTTATTTCATTCATCCAACACTATGTGTGATATCCATCTAAAGTACTCGTTATGTTATCCGTAACTTAACGGGCCTATTTTATCAAAGGCCTACTTTACTTCTTATGCTAATAATTATGATTTTAATAGAAAGTTGTTGATTTTACCTGTTTATTCTTCACAATTGTTTAAAACTGCATAGGTGCAATGTCCTTGTGGGAAATGCCCTATTTTGGAGAAACAAAGACCATGTTGTCGTTCTTTCCATTTTCTTTTATTTCCTTATCCATCTTTTTTATTTCTTGTATCTCTTCCATTTCTTTCTTTCTTTCCATATATATTTTTTGCTCTCATCTTTAAAAACAGTTTTCATGTAGGAGTATTTTTCAGTTGAATATTGTTGATAGTCTTTATTACAAAAAACAAAATTCTAGTATTGTTCATCTCTTCACCTAAAAAGAAAAAACTTGAGAAGTGTACATTGTTTTCAATAAAAGAACATAATCGCTCACTTAAAAATTAAAATAATCTCTGAGTCCCCCTCTCCTTATAATGTTTTTCCAGTTCAGATATTCAGAGAAAAAATTACTTCACTATGGAAAAAATTATTCTTCTGTACAAAAAATTAAAATTTAAATATTTTTTTTATGTCATCAATGTTATTAGTTTGTGGATGAATTTTATTTTGAATACTGTGGACGATATTTTTTCTAATAGACGAAAATATGTAATATTTACCCCTATTATTTTTATATTAGTAAAATAACATTTTGTGCCTTATACGTAATAGTCACCATCTACATATGTTTGAATCGTGAACACTTTTTCATAAATTTGATTCAATAGTTTGCTAATATATTTGCTGATGTGAACGAATATCCTATAAATTTTGTCCATGAGCAATGAATTTTTTCCAAGAAATAATGAATCTCTTCCATAGCGACATATTTTCCATAATATTTACTGTAGAAAAGTAATTTCTGAGTTTGTAAAAATGAGTAATTCTGTTATACTAATAGCACATCCATGCTTTCTTAGTGAGTCTCACAAATAAAATAATAACAAATGAGTAAAATATTAATATAAGTGAGAGATTTAGTGAAAGACGGTTCTCATTCCATTCCTATTACACATATCCTATTTAATTAGTTGAATAAGTTTTTACATAACTCAATAATTCATAGTTTATAATGTTAGCTACCTATCAAGTTATATTATGTAGAACTTTAAATTATATTTTCGTAATATGTTTGGTTAAAATATGATAATAAAATTAAAAATAGTATTATTTAGTTGAGAAAAATAGTAAATATTTTCTTTAAATAAATCTGTAATTTAAAATATACAAAAAAATTAGATTTAAATATTTATCTAAAATTATGTACAAAATTTAAAAATTTATGTTTTTAATTGTTGTTTTTCTCTCGAGAACTGAAAATATTGAGATGAAGACATAACATAGTACACAAAAGTTACTACATGAGTTCAGAAAATAAAAATACAGAGACAAAAACCATGTGAAAAACTAAATACATTAGATAGAAGGTAAATAAGCTCTCCCTACCCTATCAAGATGAATCAGCGAGTGGAGCATTCCAAACAAAACACAAAAGAATTTGGATGCTTGGTTGGATGAGATTTCATCTATGTCTGGATATCTTTTCCTTTAGGAGGCCATGTTCTAATTGCATGTTCAATCTCCATGTCCTCACTTGGGTAATTTAGTAGACTTCCGAAATTAATGCACTTGTGCTTCCTTCCAATCTTTTTTTTGATGGTAATAGAGAAGCAACATCCAATCAGACCTCGACCAAATCTGATGTTTATTTCTAGTAGATGAGACTTAAAAACAGTTGCTTAATCGACTTATCAATCACTCTAGGAGAAAGAAGTGATGAAAAGGACGTTTTTAAGGACAACGCACTTCCTTTTTTTGTTGGATAATACAAAAATTATAAACTATAAAAATTATTGTACAAAAGAGAAAATTGTGTACATTACCCTAGAAAATTGTATACATTACCCTTTTTTATAGTTTTATTGTGTCAAATACTCTCTCCTCTCAACCTTATGTATTCTACTTTTTTTCACTATTCTCTGTCCATCGAAATGACCAAAATGCCATGATTAAAATGGAGACGTTTGAAGTTTCTTCTCAGCACACGTATTCGGGAAACATAACATGCTATCTCAAACACTCCCTATGCCACTTTATTTTTCTCTCACTGAAACTGCTCAACTTCTCTCTCGCAACCTGAACTGCTACATCTTGCTCCTGTTCATCTTCATCTTCTCTCCCGTTAAACTCTATTCCTTTTACATTTCTTGTTCGAACAATCACTGTGTTGCCGGAATTTCCAGTTGCAACCCCTATGGTTGCCGCTCTACATTCGCTCTGTTCAAAGCAATCCAATTTGTACAGCCTTGTTCTTGCTTTTTGTATTTTTTTGTGAGTAAATTGATTTTGATGTCCCTTTATGTTCCGATTGGGTTTGACTCTTCTTAAGCATGTCGTTTTTGTATAACTTCAAAGCGATTTATGTATGTTGTGGACGGTTATCTGAATTTTGTCCCTCAAAATCGGCCACTTCCGTCCATTTTTCCGATGTTGTTCTCTTTTGCTTGAGATTTATTTTGATTTTGTCCAGATTTGATATCAATTTATGTCTTTTATGGACATTCGCTTACTTTTAATCCTTAGTGGACATTGATCTATTATTTTTGGTGTTTGTGTCTGTTTATGGACAAAGATTTGATCTGTGGACATTCAGTTCAAACATTTCCCTCAATGCTGTCCCCTGACTTAGTGTTTCATGTGGACATTTCTCACGTTGTCCTCCATGGACAGGTTTTATTTTTTGTTACACATTACTAAAATATTTCATCGTGTCTCTTGCAGTGTGATGACTTGCAAAACCAAAAGGAGTTTGTCCCTGCTGCCAGACTTTTGATGCTTGTAGTGTGATGATGCGCAAAACCAATTTTCATCGACATGATTTAGATTGCCGTTTTCTAAACCCGATCATTAGTGCTCATGATGTCTATCTATGTTTTTCCACATCTCATTACTTTCTTGTTTGTCCACCATGTACTTTTACTATCTCGTCCACCTTTTAATTGTTAATATCCTAATTCTGGTTGTTTCCTTCATTTAAACCAAAAATCTTCTATCGAAGCTTGACTTTAGTCATGCAATTAACAGATGTGATTTAACACTCTCTACAAACCATGTTATAGTTCTCTAGCTAGAAACAATTATCTTTTTCCCAAGGTGGCGCTTCCTACTCATAATAGCCCTTTGTAACCTTTTGATGTGACAATCTTCTTATCACCATAAAGTTCTCTATATGTATATTTTCGTGGTAATTCTCATCGTTGTAAAATATGGACAAAAGCATATGTCAACAGTTGACTAAATCCATAGAATGAATATTAAGCATTTTTAACAGTGATGAGTTACAGCAAAACTACTGTAATTGCAACATTACTCATGGCCAAGCTGCAGCCTAACATTAATTTCCACATCCTGATATTGCTCTCCTGCTTCTTAATAACGTCTTTAAGTTTACGATTCTATTCCTTCACTTATTAGGTTCCAAAATCACTTTTTCAAATCCAGATTGTAGCTCTTTTATCTTGTATGGAGTCTAGCCACAACCGAGTGACTTGCAAGAACCCGATTTGATAGCAACTCCAACGCTCAGCAGCTCCAACTCTTGAACTCATGTCATTCCTTTTTGTATTACTTTTTAATTTTTATTGAATGCCCTCTCCGTTCAAATTCTTTGGACCATTTTGTACACGTCCATCATTTTCCCTTTTCTGTTTTGCCACAAGTTTTATTATTGATTCTATTTTGCTCTCATTCTCCTTCATTACACAACACTCTCGCTACTTCTCCATATCTCTTGCAGGAGCATTTTTGTCTTTTGCTTTATGCTCTCATGACACAAAAGGTGCATTTTGCGCAAAGTCCATTAAAAGAGGCATTCTTCACAATTATAAACATAAAAGGGGTGTAACATCAAAATTATCTTAAAAAAATCTATATCATTTATAGTTATTTTTGTTAATATTACTTTTGGAATTTCAAATTTCAATAATTATGATTTTGTAAACTTTAATATAAGGTATATATATACATATTCAAATTTTAATATTTATGATATTTCTAGAATATGTTTTAAGATGTAATTATTTTCAAAAAATATTAGTGAAAGATATGTAATTTAAAATTAAAATATTATAAAAATACTAATGTTTTATTACTAAGATATTCATTTGGATATTTTATCAATGGGGTCGAGCTTACGGTTCTCAAACAAAAAAATTTAAAAATATTGATACTTTAAAAGTGAGAAATTTAATGAGTCTGCACCAGTAAAAATGTTGTATTGAAGACTATGAACAATTTTTGTATCTTCTTTGTTTTTTTTTTCCTTTCTGTTTCTCTTTGCTCAACTGTTCTTTCCATTAAATCTTTTTTTCTTTATTCTCCTTCACACACATTACATATTTTTAAAGTTATGTTTGTAATTAGTCAAGACCCTCAATACGAAACTAAAGGCATCTCTCACAATATCATTCCAATTATGGCATATTGGACAATTTTGAAAAAATTTAGGATATTTCATCTTATTAATAATTCAAATTTAATTAAAAGGAGGAAACCAAGATTCTTTTGCCAATAGTTAAATAAAATTACAAAAGGACAGTATCTCTTTTACAACTAGACCTTTTAGAAATAGACATTTTCAGTGGTTTTCAAAATTAAACATTTTGGTTGTTACAAATTTTTAGTTACACAAAATAATGATATATAGTAACGAAAACTTAACTGGAAAGCACACATTTTTTTTTTTTGAAACATTAGTTGAAATTTAATAGGTCTAACAACGTAAATAAAACTAACTAAACTTAAAATTTAAAAACTACAAAATATCATATATAATTAAACATCGCCCTTTTCCAAATAATATTTAGGTTTCCACTCTCAGCATTATTCTTCTTCTATCAATCAATTCTCAATTCTCAGATTTCTGTTATTCAATTATCATCCTTCAAAACCGTACTCTAATGTATGTTTTTGTTTTTAATTTATAATTTGGAGTATTTTTGTTTGTATGATATAAGTTTAAAGTTTTGTTAAATTTTGTAGTTTCTTGATAATTTTCAAAGTTGAAAATGCACATGAATTGTGTCCCTTGATCCATTCTTATCCGTGTTTACAAACCATAAAAGGTTCATTATAATTCTTAAATTTTCTATTGTTTTAAAACCTTAACAACTAAAAAATCATTGTTAATTTATTGTTAATAACTGGACTTGGTTTCATTGGTTGAATACCATGTATATATTATGTTGCATATATTGTGACACTAGAAAAAAAATAAACCAAGTAGCACTCAATAAACTATGTTGACATTAGTCAAAAAAAAAAAAACAACTCAATAATGATCTAGGTCGTAAATATTTCGGACAATTCATTATGGAGGGCTATAAGGCTAGGTTGCCATGTGGTTTTATGAAGAACTGCTATAAAGTATTTATTAAATTATTGTGGATACCATTACGTGTGATTTTTTTTTGTTGTCAAAAGAGAAGGAAAAAGTCGCCTTAATCTTTATTCAAAACGAAGAAAAACGAAACTAAATGTTCACACTACGCGGAAAGGAAGTCCTGCTAGCATCATCCGAAACAAGCAAAGAAACATTTATATGCGGATCTAAAAAAGTATGAAAACCCAAAGGTAAAGAAAAAGCATAGTTAGCTAAACCGTCAGCAACACGATTAGCCTCCCTATACACATGAGAAAATTGGACATTCCAGTCCTTTCGTAAGAAGTCATAGTACAACCGTACTAGAAAAGAAAGGGGGTGAGAATCACCAATCCCTGTCGTAAGGAAGCCGACTATCAACTCCAAGTCAACTTCCACCTCCAAATGCGAGATCCCCATCTCCCAAGCTACACAAAGCCTGTAATATACACCCCACAATTCTGCTAGTGGAGCTGAGCATATACAGATATTGAGTGCAAAACCTCGACACCACTCACTAATCCTATTTTGTATCACCCCTCCTGTTGTGGCTCGACCCAGGTTACCCCTAGATGCACCATCTGTATTTAAGCGATACCAAATTCCATTATATGGAGACCAAGATATATGTTTAAGATACGAGAGAAAGAAACCCCGAAGACCTCCAAGCCACATTCGCCTTCGCCACCTCACGTGCTAAATTCTGGAGAAAATTTACACGATCCCTACATCTATAATTTTCACCAAAAATGTAACCACATCTCTATTTCCAACCCTACCAAATAGTCATTGAGAAAGTGATTACCCACTCACAGCCCTCATGCAAAGCACCGTCCCCAAGATTGTCATATATCCACTCTAGCAAATATTGTGAGTAGAAAGTATCCCTCCTTCGATTCGGGATTAAACGATCCCACAAACCCTTCATACTTGGACAATCTTGTATAGCATGAATTATCGACTCCTCATCTCCACGACAAACCTGACAAGTACTGTAAGTGGAGATATGCCGTTTGAAGCATTCTTGATTGGTAAGAATCACCTGATGTACACCTAACCAAAGAAAGACTCTCACTCATTTGGGAACCTTAACTCCCCAAACCCGCAAAAATAATATCTCCAGATTGGGTCCTGGAATCTGATTTTGAGTAATAAAAGCATAAGCATATGAAACTAAGAAATTACCATCTGACGATCTCGACCAAGAGACTCTATCACAAGCACCCGTACTTTCATCAACAAAGTAAGCACCAAGAAAAAAACAAACATCTTCAAGAAGGAATGGGTCGATACTATCCCGTATCTAACCCACACCCGAGCACCATTTATCACAAACTTTAATCCGATCAAATCCCGTGGGTAATGCCGTCACCGCAAGCTCAGCAAGCACCTTATCAAATAGGCATTTATCCGACCAAAAATCGACTTGACGACCATCACCAACAACCCAGCTCAACCTAGGAATAACTACCTCAATAAGACCAGTTCGAATACTCTTCCTTGTGGATGAGCTACTACCATTATGATAAAGCCACGCTGTGTCTGAGACATCCAATATTCTATACTTCGACCTTAGAATCTTCGTCCATAAGCTCTCATTATCATGGAGTAACCTCCATCCCAATTCAGAGATCACCGCATGATTCATATCCTTTGCCAATCGTATTCGCAAGCCACCTTCCTGCTTTTTTCTGCAAATACGCTTCCAACTAAGGTGTATTTTCCGTTTCTCATCCGCCCCCATAGAAAGGTACGAGATATACGATCAATACTATGAAGTGTGGATTTTGGCAAAAGAACCGTACTCATGGTGTGGACCGGGAGCGAAGGTAATACTGACTTAGTCAACGTTACTCGCCCCGCCAAGCTCAAAGTTCGACTCTTTTAACCAGAAATTTTTGAAGATATCCTCTCCAAAATTGACCGAAAAGTATCCTTATTAACCCGTTTTTGAAGTACTGGCATACCAAGATACTTTCCTAAATCCTGAGCTGCCGAAATTCCACTCAAAGCCATAATCGCAACTTCCAACGTTGGAGAAACATTACTAGAGAAGAAAATCTTAGATTTTTCCAGACTAACTTTCTGTCCTGAAGCAGCGCAAAACCTGTCAAGAATATCTCGAATTACTATGACTTGCTGCACAGATGCTTCAGCCAGCAAAATAAGATCATCCGCAAAACAAACATGAGAGAGTTTTGGACCCCCACGAGAAAGTCAAATAGGTTTCTGTTGACCCGAGTTTACTGCCCTCTCAATCAAGTGACACAACCGTTAAGACACAAGACAAACATATAGGGTGACAACCGATCACCTTGACGAAGTCCACATGAAAAAGAGAAAGACTCTATTATATCACCATTCCAAATAAGTCTCATCTTCAGGTTCGAAACAGACCTCATGATCCAGTTTCGCCACTCACCCGGCAAATCAAGAGCAGCCAAAGTATCATCAAAAAAATCCCAACGAACTCTGTCATAAGCTTTTTCGAGGTCCAATTTCAACAACAATCACCCTGTCTGACCAGATTTGCACCGCATCGAGTGAACTACCTCTTGAACCACCACAATGTTATCACTACTAAGCTGTCCTGGGATAAAGCTTGTTTAGGCGGGACCAATAACTTTTGGCATAACTTTCTTAAGACAAAACCCATTGCCTTTGTAATAACCTTGAAAATTACATTGCACAAACCGATTGGCCAAAATTGACGAATCAGTTTAGGTTTGTTCACCTTAGGAATGAGCACCACTAAAGCGTCAATAAGGCCACGTGGTAGCTGCCCAGTCCAAAAAAAGTCTAGAGCAAACTTGACTACTGAAATCTCCTATCTCAGACCAACACTCTTGGTAGAACACATGTTGAAACCCATCTTGTCCAGGAGCTTTGAATATCCCCATACTACGAACAGACTTGAAAATTTCCTCCAGAGTAAAAGCTCTTGCAAGATGAGTAACCTCACTTGTTGCAAGACTGGAAAAACCATATTTAGCAAGAGGAATGTCACCAAAGTCTACATCATCCACCGAGTACAAGTTTTGATAAAAAGCCATGGCTAGTGACTCAAATACTTCCCTGTCTGATACCCGTAAACCTGAACCATCTTTGAGCATCTCAATCCTGTTATGATGTCGACGAACAACTACGGACATATGAAAGAAAGACGTGTTTCGATCACCCAAAGCAATCCACTTCTCACGTGATTTTCTGGAACCACATAACTTCTTCCTGTTCGAGAATCTCATCAAGCTGTTTAGTCAAGCATACGTCTTGGTTGAGAAGGGCATTAGAAGTATTAATAGCAAGCACATCTTGAACTTCCTTAAGTAAAGAGAGAACAGTCTTTCCGTCGATTAATATCTCCAAATACTTCCCTATTCCATTTCTGTAAAACTCGTTGTAGTTTTTTTAGAGCAATCAGAGTTGACACATTTTTGTTCCACGATTGGTGTAACAATTCTTTGAAGCACTCATGTTGCAACCAAGCAGCCTCAAATCAAAAAGGTCGTCTCTGGGAATCCATTTATACCATAGGGCAAAGTTGAACATACAAGGGGGCATGGTCCGAAGAGAGAAAGGGTAAATGAGTAACAGTCGCCTCCTGCCACTTGAGACGAGCAATCGGTGAGCACAACACCCTATCTAGGCGCTTAGCAACACACAACGTCTCATCCTGTCCGCGTCGCCATGTAAAACATTACCAATGAATCCCATATCGATCAATGCCGAATCATTAATCCATCTCCTAAACACCAAAGAATCACTAGATAAACTTCCATTACCTCCATTTTGTTTGTCAAGCTAGACAATAGAGTTAAAGTCCCCACAATGCTTTGTAGTTTCTCCCATAACTCACTCCGACGAGCAGCCGATAGTGCCGCGTAAACTGAAATTATATTAATAATCTCACCATTACCGATGACACGTGCATGGATAAATTGTTCATGAGATTCCACAATATCAACATCTCCAATACCCTTACGCCAGAGCACCCATATATCCCCACTATGACCTTTAGAATCCACTCTATGAGAATAGACAAAATCCAAACCTCGACAAATCCGCTGAGCATTAGCCCCTCCCACATGAGTCTCAAAAGTAGCCAGAAAATCCGTCTTAAACTTCTTCAAAACATACCGAATTGAACGTTTAAAGTTGAGTTTATTTTCCTCCGGCAATTCCAAAAAATGGCATTCATCATATAAACGATAAATAAAGCTTGAAGAACTACTAGGGCAGCCCCTTATTCCTATTACAAAGCCCTTCCATTCCCACTAATGGGCACAATCTTTTTCGAATCCACACAATCATCATCAACATTTAGATTTGTAAGAGGAGGATGTGAGAAGATAGGAGTGATCTTTGCACGGTCAATAGCCTCTTCTGCTAAATGAGACCTCTTCCCGAAGGCAATCCTGCCCAGTTCTGGTTCTCCGTCCCTAAAAACAATCCCTCGAGACAACTTTCTTTGCTTTATTCGGACCTGTAGAACCTCTTACTCTATTAGTATTTACAACGTGCTCCTGAACTAAACGTCGCAAGCTCAAAGCTTGAGCATCACCATCAACATGAATCACGTTGGCCCTCGTGGGCTCCATTGCCTTATTACCAACGGGAACATGAAACACTGTATCAACCTCTAACTTCTTTGACACCTTAGTATTTCCGGGGAGAGCTGCCAACTTTTAACTTGCCTTGTCCTCCAATGGAATAGAAGTCACAGACTTTAGCCACCCCAACAGTAGTTTCAACTTCCATACCTAAGCTATCCTCTACGCCAGAAGATAATGCCAAACCATTCTCTTTATTATCCTTATATGACATTGACATAGAATTCAAGTTAGACATTAGGTCCTCCTCGCTTAACTTCGAGTAGTGATTAGAACCAGAAGTAGACGTGACCACACTATTCGAGATACCTGATAAAACTCGAGGGGGATGGGTCTTCACGGCTTTACCCTTAGAACTAGAGCCAACAACACCGTTGGTTAAACTCTTATCCTTCGCAACCATATTTCCATGATTTTGCAAAACATTACTTTTCGGACCTAAGAAACCACGTTGTCATGAAACCATCTTCATTAGTAACAAGAGGGGTTTCCGCACTAACTAGTCCACTCAGCACAAGAGAACCCACAAAAATCGATTCTTTCGGGGCTTGAGGACAATTACAAGTCAAGTGCCCATAAATTCCATATCGCGAACAAATATTCGCTAATCCTTCATACTCAACCAAATATCTATGATCATTAGCCATTATCGATCCCTTCAACTGCCTTGAAAGACCAACTTTAATACAAATTCGAGCAAAGTGTCCCGTCATGAAATTCAAAATATTATCGTTTACTCGAACTGGCTTCCCAATACCACGGGCAATATCAATTCTGATCCATACTGGCGTTGTCCGAATATCACTTCGGGAATGATCAAAATTAGCTGTCCAAGCTTGAGATAGCAGGTAACTACCAAACATCCTCCAAGACCCCCCGTAAGTGCATGATGATATTCCTCTTCGACACCAAATTGGATAAGAAAGAAATTACGTGGGAAATCAATCACCTTCAACGAGCCCAAAGGCTTCCAAATTTCCATGAGGTTTTCGTGTCACAGTCGCAATATTAATACTTCGACCTAACACCTTAATATACATACAATTAGCCAGAAGTGCATTCAAAGCCGATATTGCTTCATCATTAATGCACACTCTAGCTTCCCCATCACAGCCTTGCGGAAATTCAAACTTCACTCTCGGTCTCAAAAACTCACCCGACACTCGTGAAGTATGGGTCAGACCTCCACCTTGTGAGAATTACCAATCATATTTGCCCATGAAACCGGCGGAGAAGCTGGGATACTCTAATATTATTCTGATCGGAATTCCTATTGATTCCGATGTAGAGGCTAAGGGACCATGAGCTGTAGAATCCTCATCCTCCATTATTGCACTTGCATCTCTACGTAAAATCAATGCATCATATTCATCCTCTCCCTCAGAGCCCAATACACTACGATGATCACATGCGGTAATCATGTTAACATTCGTAACCCTAGGATCCAAGGCCATAAAATTATCAAGTCTCTCCACACACATATCTCCGTTCTTAATCACCGAATCCGAAACTCCAACAATTCCCACAACCGGAGTCAACGCACCAGATGAGGGAGGAGGATCCGGCGGCTTCACCTTCACTTCAAAGTCCGATCGTGTGCCTTCTACCCCAAGCTTTTTTGAAACCGTAATCACCCTATGCTTAGCCGTCATATCGCTTACTTTTGGTTTGTACTTGTTTATTTATTAATCAACACGGTTTTAACTTTTTAGCATTACGTGGGAGTTGGTTCCTTAGGAAATGTTTATTAAGTTAATGTATTTAGAGGGAAATTTTGAGAAATACTCTTTTTGGTGTACTTTTTTCAAAAATGCTCATCATTAATACAAAAATGATAAAAATATCTTTAAAAGAATTGTTATTAATTTTTCCAGCTAAATTTTTTTTCCTGCCAAAAAGAAAAATTTTCCGTCAAAATTTTTGTTAATGGAATTACAAAAAAAAATTACGGAAATAAAATTTCCCGACAAAAAAAATAATTTTTCCGCCAAATTTTTTTTATAAATGCGCTTATAAATCTTTACAAAATTTTATAAACACCTTATAAAGTTTTATAAATGCCTTATAAATTTTTATAAACGCCTTATAAATTTTATAAGCTCTCTTATAAAGCCTTATAAATCTTGATAAACACCTTATAAATTTTTTTATAAACACCTTATAAATTTTATAAGGTCTCTTATAAAGCCTTATAAATTATATAAGGTCTATTACAAAGTCTTTTAAATTTTATAAGGTCTCTTATAAAGCCTTATAAATTTTTATAAGTTCTCTTATAAATTTTTGTAAATACCTTATAAATTTTTTTAATCACCTTATGAATTTTTTATAAACACCCTATAAATTTGATATGCTAACTTATAAAGCCATATAAATTATATAAGCTCTATCACAAAGCCTTATAAATTTTATGAGGTCTCTTATAAAACCTTATATATTTTATAAGCTCTCTTATAAAGCCTTATAAATTTTATAAAATCACAATTCTATAAAAAAATAGATATATTTTCTTTTTATATTTTAAGTGCACTCTTATAAATTTTTTTTATAAACTCCCTTATAAGTTTTTTTGGCGGGAAAAAAAAAACTTTGGCCGGAATTTGTTTTTGGCGGGAAATTTTTTTTGGCGGGAAAAAATTTGTAAAAATATAAAATAAGAATATAAGGGTATTTTGGTTATTTTTCCATAATGAGGGGCATTTTTTGAAAATATCCAAAAAATAAGGGTAGTGATGAAAATGTCTTCTTTTGAGGAGCATTTTTGCAATTCTCCCATGTATTTATAAAATTATTGCGAAATGTTTACCGAGTATAAATTATTTAATTTTAAAGATATATTTACTATATAATGTAGGAAATATTTTTTAGATTACTTAACCTAGAACATATATTTTAGTAGAATTATATATATTAAAGAAGTATTTGTTTTTCTTTATTTTGTTATGTTTTTAGGAAAAATCTCAAAAATAATCCAAAATTTGATTTTGAATGCAAAAATATACCCTTTTTGTTTTTTTTCCAAAACTAACTCACATTGGTAGGGAAATTATAATTTTACCCTTAATAAGTAAACAAAAAACTTGATAATAAAAGTACGATTGTACCCCTCACAGATTACGGAGACTTCATGTGTAGTCTACTCCGAGAAGACTTCATGTGAAGTCTACTCTTTCAGGGGGAGACTTCACGTGAAGTCTACTCTTTAATTTTATATTTAATTCAAAAGTAAATAGTAAGTATATATATATATATGTTGATTCCAAAATCTAATAATAAACAAACATGGCGTACTAAAACTAAAATTAGATTAAACATGGGAAAAAATATAGTATAGATCAAGTTAGAATGTAGGGTTACAATTTAGTGTTAATGATGTAATATAGTATAGATCAAGTTAGAATGTAGGGTTACAATTTAGTGTTAATGATGTAATATAGTATATATCAAGTTATAATGTAGGGTTACAATTCAGTGTTAATGATGTAGGAGTTACAATTTAGTATTAATGATTTAGGAGTTAGCATTGAGAATTTAAAATTTATAATTTACAATTCATGAGAATACTATATGATAGGATCAAAACCTCATGGTTCATAACCAAACTATGGCATGTGTTAGGGTTTAGGGTAATAAGGTATGGTTATCTTATCGGATTTCAAATGTTGTAGTAAAACAGATAAATTGTGCATATATTTGGAAATAAGTAAGAATATAGTGTTTAGGGGTTATAATTAAGAATATAGTATTTAGGGGTTTATAATAACTAATTAGGGTTTATAGTTAAGAATATAGTGTTTAGGGGTTATAGTAGACTTCACATGAAGTCTACTACTATTTAGAGTTTAGGGGCTATAGTAGACTTCACGTGAAGTCTTCACTTTCACAAGTAGTCTTTGGCTGAAGTCTACTCGTATGAGGCTTCATATTGAAGTCTTCGTTTAAGTAGTAGACTTTGGGTGAAGTCTATTATTGTTTAGAATTTAGGGCTTAAAGGAGACTTCACATGAAGTCTTCTTTTGTACAAGTAGACTTCACGTGAATTCTCCTCTTCTGGAAATTAAATTGGATTGTGCTAAACAAAAAATAACCAAAAATTGCAGCAGAAAGTTAACCTACATATAAATACAAATTTTAGAAGAAGTAAAAAAACCCTAGCCACTTTTTGTCTTCTTCTTCTTCTCTCTTCTTCTCTCTTCTTCTTCTTCTTCTTCTTCTTCTTCTTCTTCTTCTTC
>OVBA01005723.1:0-19037 GCA_900406435.1 Lepidium aucheri
AATATATTTTTTAATTATAAGATAACAAAACGAAATAACTAATGCTATGAATATTTATAAAAACTAAACAACTAATGATATCAACTTTCAAGTTCTCAAAAACTGAAAATTATATTAATTATATTAAATATCAGTTTTGTTAATCTACAAATACATATTAATAAGATGATTATACATANTATATTTATATCAGTATATACTTGCTGAATTGATTAAAATATTAATAAATAAAAATATGTTTTCTATCGAGAATGTATAACACATCAAAATTAAACATAGATCTCAAAACCTAAATGAATACAGGTTCAAAATCCTAAATAAATACGTGTCTAAAAATTAAATTATAAACGAGTCTAAAACATAAATGAACATGAGTCAAAACATAAATGACACAAGTCAAAAAATTTTATATGTAAAATTGTAATGCATCAAAACTTAAGTAAACAGAAATAAAAAATATATGTCGTGTACAAGAAACATCGGTGACCACTATAAATTTATTTTTAATATATTAAATATATATATATATATAATTAAGTAATTAATAAATTTACATAATAAATCAAACCATAAATAAATGAATAATACAAACAAATATTACCAAACCCGTGCATAGCACGGGACATCATCTAGTTATCTTTATTATTATCTTTACTTTTTGATGTTTAAATTAGGAAAGAAGTAGATTTACAAGAAGAAGAATTACTAAAAATACCCCATTTGAAATGCTTTTTTTCAAAACATACCCCCTAATGATTATTTCTCTTTCCCAATTTTCAAAGAAAATGAAATGTTCTGAAAATGGTACATGCCAATAGGGGTATTTTTGAAAATCCCCTTACAAGAATGAAAATTAAAGCCGGACAAATCAAGGAAGAAAAAAGGTGGAAAAAATTAAATGTTTTGTTTCTAAATGAAAAAACTATGCTTTATATAGAAGATACATTTTTTATAATTCTAAATAAATACGGGTCTAAGAAGTTTTTTTTTATGTCTGAATAATAATAAAAAGAAGTTTTTTTACTTGCAATGTAAAAATATTTAGATTATGCAAATCAAACAAGAATATTTAGATTGGACGAAGAATAATTGGATAACTGATTTCTTTAAGGGATTAATCGGTAATCGAGATGGATATGATGGGCCTAGCTAGCGACTAAATGGAGACTAATTGGAGCTAGGCCGAGATTTTTAGAACAAGGGATATATGTCATCATATGAAACTTTTAAACCGAAGTGTAGAAACTCAACTGATCCTGTAAATATTGGTAAGTTTCCAACAAGAGTTACTAGGTTATAATAAGTAGTTAATATATACAGAAGTTACTATCAAACCCTCATATACAAAATGGTTTCTATTACATCTCCAAGAATACAATACATTACAAAACAGACCCAACAAGTTACATCTGGATACAGCTTATAATCACAATATACAAGAGAAATCAATAGATTTCCGACAAAGCTATCCGTTTGAAACTCTGTCAAAAATTCATGATGGTTATATATACACACTATAATACATACATATATATATATATACACACACACAAAACCTTGTAATTATAATCAATATGGAGCAGAATGAGAAAAACTATACGTTTGTGTTTGAAAACACCAATTATTGTGAGATTTAAGATCAAACTCATCTGAATCACAATAAACCACAGAAGGACTTGGATGATTATGAATCCCTACGTAAGTCGTCAACACATACTCTGGATCATTGATGTCTCTATCGATCTGTTTCTTCACATCACAATCTGGATTCGAACACTTGTGATAATGCCTGTTGCAAATAATTAACAATATAATTCTTTATAATTAATTAAAAATTCTAAACGATCTGATCAAAAATGTAAGCTACGTACGTACTACTTGTTTGATTATAATACGTATAAAGTGTGGTCCAATAATCATAGTTTCAAATGATAATACTTTATTAGTTATTGTCCTTTGTGATCAACTTGAAATCAAAGGACATACAACAAAAGAACTTAATTATGTTATTCTCTCAAGTGTTTGTTGTTATAAGCTTTATATTACAACTTGTATAAGTGGACATATATAAACATAAACTTTAAGGAAATTTTAAAATCCGACCGACTTGGTTTTTTCTAGTCAATGGATGTTATGTTCTTATACTTATTGTTTAGGCAGGACACATGGTCCATATGTAAATATAAGTAATAACTCCACTAACAAACACCAAGACATATAGTATATTTATAGCATGTTGAGACATATATTTGGACAAGCAACATCTCCTCTAAGGAGGGAACACTAACCATATAGTATATATTATACACTACCTACACATTTAAAGTTTATATTAAGGTTTTTCAGATAAAAATTTATGTATAACTTATTAGTCAAAGTTCAACAAGGAGTGTATATTCTTATAATTATTATAGTGATTACGAATATTCTATCAATTTGTGCAAAGTGGTTAAATATCCACCTTTGTTGCTTTGTTGCTTTTCCATCGTAGTTCAATTCTAGAAAATTGCGTTCTTCCTAGTGATATTGTTTAGAGTTTGAGAGATATGGATAAAATTTTATTAATCCAATTATTGATAAAATAAATTAGACTAACAAAGTTTGATCCAGAAAATAAAACTCAATTATATTTAATGAATTATGCGACTCTTTGAATTACAGATTTTGGTGGGAAACACTGCGTTAATGGAGATTTTAACCACTTGATTAAAGAAATTTTTTTCATATATGCCACATAAATTCAAAGGTAGAAACTCATACTAATGTTAAATAGTGAAACTATTGAAGTGATTTGTGCAATGAATAACTATGTATATCATGTACTATAGGTTATAACTTAATTCCTACCGATCCTATGAACAAGTTGTTGTACCTCTTTTAGCAAACAATAAGCTTAAGTGTTAAAATTCTGACAGCTTCTACTAGGTCAGTTGTCTCAAGTTGTTTAATCTACACTTAACTATTGCATTGTTACTTAATTCATCAAGTGGATAATTCATTGCAATATTCAAATCATCACAAACTATATCATATATATGCAACTACTAGCTATAATCCAAGCTCTTGAATAAACTATTTCAAGTCTTATATAAAACTAGAAATTGATGATCTACCTTGGATATGGAGTCCCTGTTATCGGTTTCTTGCCGTATTTCCTCCATTTATATCCATCATCTAAAGCATCGCTTTCAATGAACCTCGTCTTAAATTGATGAATTATGAGATCGTTTTTGTTTCTCTTCCTCTTCTTGGTCCCATCTTTGTCCTCTCTATATCAAAATTATCAGTTTTGAATCTTATATGTTAGAATAACATGCATTCATCAACAACAAAGGATAAATTAGAAACCAAAATATTGTATTAATTTATCGAACTATTAACTTATAGAAGCATCTGTTTTTGTAAGTTGCAACTAAGTGAAAAATTAAACTAAATTTATAAATAGTCACGAGAAATCTCAAAATAACCATGGATTTGAGAGCTGTAACTATAAACACAAACATATATAGCCACAAAATTTATCCTATACTATGTATCAAGATATGAAAGTAAACTCACAATTCAGAGCTCATAGGTGAGTTAGCTAAGCTTGTTTGAGCCGAACTTGTGACTTCTGGAGCCACTAATTTTTCTGATGAAGTCCAACTTAAAGCCGGTGATGAAGAATGATCCTCACGGCTGATCTCTTCCATGATCTTCTGAAAATCGAATTCAAAATCATCGAATTTAAAAAGTTCTTCATACTCTATGGAACTAGGGTTAGGGTTTGATGGGCAATTCATTTTCCAAAAAGATTGTCTAAGTGTTTTCGTCTGTTGAAGCTAAGAAAAGAGGAGATATCTTGTTAAGAGAAGACTGTTTATATAGATACAAAATCTGAAAGAAGAAAAAAAGCAAATAAATTAAACAATAAAATAAAAATCTATTTGCATTAAAATAAGTTATAAAGAACTTTCATGGTTACTTTCTTGCGTAGGTTCAATGGAAATTTTGATATAACAACAAGTAATTTAAAATATTATTATAGTTTTTTGGGTTAAAAAACAAAGTATCCATAAAAGTGGGAAATTTACTTTTTCATATTTTTAAGGGTTTAGTTGCCCAAAAAAAAGTGAATTAAGTAACTAACATCTACTCAAAAACTAATTAACTAACTAACATAGTATTTTTTTATTTAAGAAACTAATAATGTGGTCCAATTGTGTTAAGACTAATTATCCTTTGGATTAAAAGAATTGGATGGCCCACCTTCTCTTTCTTATATTTCGAAATCCAAAAGAAATTTGTTGAGATTTTTGTTTTTGTGAGTTTACAGTTTGCAACAATTATATGAGTTTCAACAATTATATTGAATAAGAGTTATTTGTTGGGTTTGTTGTTCGATTTTCAGAAAAAATCGAATTGGTGAATTTTCTTTCTGGAAATTTTCACTATCAAGTTATAAATTTGCAAGAGACTGGTTGGATTTGTAGATTCCATCACATAATCGAAGCCTTGTAGTAAGATTGTGATTTCTTCGGTGTTTTTTGAAGATTCTAGCTTAAATTTTTAACAAGAACCATAGCTAGGGTTGAAGGTGTGTTTTAGACACTCATGAAGAAGATGATGGCGAGTTTACGGAAAACAATTATCAAAAACGAAAACTAATAAATTGTCGACAAATTTGAGTATTTGCGGTAAGTTATGTAGTTGCAGTAAAACTTCATGTTAGATGTAAAGACAATATGAACTGGTATGTGGTAACAAAGATATAAGATTCCAAGCGAGAATCCGCAAACAGAAGACAGTCTCAACGAATCTGTACAAGAGTTGAGGACACATACAAGAAGATAGTAAATATTGTCTTCCAATCAGAAAAAATGTAGAGTCCAGGGTAAATTATTTCTTAGATGCAACCATATTTGTTAGCTTGAAACGTTTATATTAGCTGCAAAATTATGTGAAAAGATGTTGGGTAAAAAAGGGCAAGAGTTTACAAAATGAGGCACGCTTACACAGTAAAAGACATATAAGTAAGCATAAAACTAGATGGTCACCAGGTTGTTTTACACAAATGCAAAGAGCCATCTCTTGGAGTGGTACTCAAGCTTGTCCATCTCTTTGCACCTTACTTGAATCATCTGCAACATGTGTTCAACCTTCTCGTTGGTTTCTTCATCGAATCATATCAGGTCTTTTTCTCTGGGACAACATGTTTTGGTGATATGATGGACTGGATATTATCTTGTAAATGAGATTATAACATATAAACAGAAGCAAAAACATATAATAGGTGCAAAACATATGAATATGTGCAAAAAATATAAATAGGTGCAAAAAAGTAATATAACTGCAAATATTTAATATAATTGCAAACACTTAATATAACTATAGACAACATTATTAACAGCAAGTATTAGTAGAGTCACCTAGGGTTGCAGATATTAACAACATTGTTCTGCAAATTTTCAACGACAACCATAGCTAGAGTTGCAGATAAGCTTCAAACACCTAAGAAAAAGATAGAGATAATTTTACATATACCTATTAAGATATCAGATAATTATAAATTTATCATATAAAATAACCAATAATCAATAAAAAAATTATTAACAGTCAACTTATTTGTTTGCATTAGCAACCAAGTCACATAACTTGTTCCTTAAGAACCCTAGATGCTAGACAAAGTATCCTGACATATACATTAGCTGCAAAAATATATGTAAGATGTAAATATATATATAGTGGTTGTAAAACTTCACATTAAATGTAAATATATATAGTTGCTGCAAAACAATCTGAAATGGTGTGTGGTAACAAAGATATGAAGGTTTAAGCGAGAATCCAAAAATTGAAGACAATCTCAGCGAATCTATGCAAGAGTGGTAGACAATATATGCAACTAACTTTTATTTTTTCATATAACGTTAAACATTATCTTGCAATCAGAAAATATATAGAGTTTGCAGTCAGTTATTTGTTAGATGCATACGTATTTGTTAGCTGGAAACATATATATTAGTTGCAAAATTATGTGAAAAAGATGTTAGGTTAAAAAGGACAATATTTTACAAAATGAAGAACACTTACACAGTACAAACTAAATAATAAGATATAAAAACTTTGTGGAGACGCAAAACACAAAGTTATGAGAATTACATGATTTTTGAGTGTATAAGTGTTAGTTCAACGTTCTCTATCATCTTAAGGTTATTGGAATCATGCCAATTACACATTTATGTGGTTATCAAGTCTTTATCTCCGGCTACAGAGAAGTCCAGTGAAAACAAAGGACTCCTCGTTAAACTACAAATAAAATTTTTGCAGTTATTACATATATAGGTACGCAAAATAAATATATATTGGTTAATTAGATTATTTGAAGTCAACTGATTTATTTGCATATACCGTTGGAAACAAAGTGAACAACTTGTTGCTTAAACTCACAAACACAGAACACCAAAATCCATACCACACCCAGAAATCAAATTAAATCAGATTCTAAAGCTTACCAACTGATAATACCAAAAGCTCAACCACACCTATTGTCAAAATCTGAAAATCCAAAAACAAATATTAGCCTTTTCACACAATCTGAAAACAAATCGGAAAATTTAAAAACAAATCTTAGACTTTTCACAACACAAACCCAAAAACTCATCATCTAAGATTGAGTCATAAAGATTCAATTTTCATAGCTCATCATCATCATCTTCTCTAGAAACTCATCATCTTCTCTTTTAAAATCAAACCAAACTCCATAGCTCATTACCTTCTAACTCTTTTAAAAACGCATCATCTTCTCTTTCAAAACTCATCATCTTCTTTTTCAAAACTCATCATCTTCTCTTTCAAAATCAAACTCCATAGCTCATCATCATCACAAACCCAAATGAAAAATCGATACACGATACACAAACAAACAATGAAGATTTTAGAATGCAAAGATTTAGGATTTGTAGAACAATCGAAAAAAGATTTGAAAAAATAGAAGCAGTTGCTTGAAGAAAGAATAATTAATGTCGATGGAAAGAGAAGAAATGAGATAGAATATATTTTTCTAAATTAAAAGGACACAAAAGTAAAAAGGAAGTGTTACAGTAACCTATGTTTTTAGTTACAAACCTAAAACTAAATAATATCCTCGAGTAAAAATTAATACATGTTAACATCATGGGTCCTTCGAAAAAAAATGTGAGACTTATTAATCACTTTAATACTTAAAGCAAGATTTTGAGTGGATTTAGCTTGCAAATGAGTCAATACATTAATTATAAAGGAGGTCTAAAACCTACCTAGCTCTCATTAACATGGATACTCGATTATATGTTTCTAATTTTGTTTATGAATATAACAGAAATTCCATGATAAATTAAGATACTAGACTTGATCATTCCAAGACTTTCTATCAGAGTACAATTAGTTAAATCTTCTCGATCTGGTTTTTTTGTCAGAATAGAAATTTGTTCATTTTAACGAAACGTATGTTCCATTTGCTATAGAAAGTTTGATCATCCATTTTGATGGCTCTCTCTTCTAGTGATTCCGGTTTTCGAGATTGTAGGTATCAAAATTTGGACAAGGTTTTATTTTTAGTTGTTTTGATTATGTCATTTGATCAAATTTGTATCTTGTGGTTTCTTCTCCTGCTTTTTGCTTCGAAAAATATTAATTTTTTTCTCCAGATTTAAGTATTTTTACTATATATTTTAAGTTTGTTTTATCAACAAAATCATATGAACAAAAATAAATGTACCATCCCGATTTCGGCAAATAGGGTGATGCATAAAAAAACTTAAAATAATAGATTTGGTTACCTATATCATCAAAATACACTTATATTTTTGGTAAAACATCCAGAACTCCACTGTTTAACTTATTTGATCTGGGAAAGTTTTATGATGAATAACTTACCGGAAAACCGATACCGTGTGAATGAGAAAAAAGATATAGAAAAAATAACATGATAACTTTGTAAGATTAGTAAATAAGTCTGTAAAGTTTCCAGAAATCGGCAGTTAGAAAAATATGGATTTGAGAAAGGATGTGAGACCCATTTAAATTTAAATAGCGGTCAAAGTATTATTGTTAATTTTGAGTCTCGAGTTTTCTGTATATCTGATTAGATCTAAAATATAAAACTAGTTTATATTTTTTTGTTCCCAACCAACACTCATAGTTTTTTTTCTCTCATGTCCTGATATGGACATGCCTAGATGACAATTTGCTTAGAATAATGTTTTATGGACCAGAGTTGAAACCATCATACTTCAAAATATCAATTCGTCGGAGTCCGAACCAAAATCACTTTGGGACCACGCTTCATCGGTTTCTTGAACTATGGCCTAACCAATATTGTGACAAATATTATTAAAAATTTGTAAAGATATCTTTAAGCTCAGATCTTATACTTATTGGACAATTAGTTCCATTACTATTTTTAATTGTAGTACTACACCTTATAGGACAAGTTGTTGAAACTTTTAGTTTATGGTCAAAAGACTCAAGTAGCAGCCTTTGCATGCATCACCAAAATAAATATATTACATGTAACTGTATGATATATATTAATATAAATATAGTATAGAAAAATGATGGAGAATACTTTTAATCGGTTAAATATTCATGTCTGCAATATTTCTAACCGGAATTTGATTGCAACGAAATAGTGTAGTCCGGTGTGATATTATTAAATCTTACCGATCTAACTGTTAACTAAATAAAAATATGTAGAACAGAAATATTCTACTAAATTTAAAAATAAATAAATAATGTGTTATATTTTCGACATAGAAAATTTGATTCATATTAATTTTATTTTTAGTTTATTTTATCTAAATATTTTAAACAGCATAAATTTCTTTTAATACAGAAGGAAAGGGACTATTAGAAAACTACTTCAACTCTTGACAAAAAAGGAAACAATTAGGTAACACTAATTCACAGCTTTATAGTATTAAATGCAATTCAAATAAAAAAAAAACTGTATTAAACTTCTCAAAATTCAGATTAATTAGCATTATTAAATTATACTGAAGAATATGCCGATTAAAGCTATCATGTGATAATTCATGTAAAGTAAGACTTTTAAAAACTAACACAACTTTTGTTACAAAATATATTAAATATTCCAAACTTTAGATTAAAAATATTTAGCAACCAATAGATTTATTAGTTTCTAAATTAAGTGTTACTATTTAATTACATGTTGAGATCTTATGTGTATGTTATTGGTTAATACTTTATAACTTCTCTACTTTTCTAAGATGGTTGGAGGCAACTGACGTCAGAGAGAATACGTCAGAATGCTTACGTCATTTTCCGTGAATCGATTTGCCGTGGAGCTTAATTAAAATTAAGTTTAAAATAAAACATAATCAAAATAATAATTATAAAACAGTTATTTATGAAAATAAAATATGATTTTTTGTCGTTAGTGATTGATCAACGACGCTCGTGGATGCCACGGGTACACACCACGTTTATGTCAATGGCGATTTAGATTTTTTTATCAATTTTACTTATTCTTTCTAATATTTAAGAGATCAACAAAATCCGATGCATAACCAAGTTGGTCTTACTAGAACTAGGTAGGATTCAAAAGTATTAAATTGATATAAAGTATGATCTTACATGTGTTTATATACAGAATTTATCAAATCAAAGTAGTTAATGTGGAGAATCAATCAACGACATTAAAGGGAGATATTAACGGAATGTGTATCAATCATCTCCATTATGTCCCCTCAAGATAAAGGGGCGTAAGTCACTCTTATCTTGCTTATGAGATTATGAACTGAGCTCGAGCAAGTGGTTTGGTCAGCGCATCTGCCAACTAATCCGTTGTAGATGCATGTGAAACACGTAGTGGCCGGTGTGAACCTGTTGACGGATGTAGTGATAATCTAATGCCACATGTTTCATTCGTGAATAGAACACAAGATTAGAACAGAGATAAGGGGCTTCTATGTTATTACAATATATGACTGGAGCCGCAAGTAGCTGAATGCCTAGTTTCGTGAATAGTGATTGAATCCAAATAATTTCAGCGGATGTATTGGCTACAGACCTGTACTCTGCTTCCGTGGATGAGCGGGCTATTGTATCTTGTTTCTTTGTGGACCATGAGACTGGGTGTTTGCCAATGTACAGGACATATGCATTTGTAGAAATGTAATCGTCAATGTCACTAGCCCAGTCCGCATCGGCAAAGCCATGAAGAGATAGAGTATTATGTCTTGACAAGAAAATCCCATGACTCAGTATGCCTGCCAAATATATTAGAATTCTTTTTGCTGCTTGCACGTGATCAGTTGTTGGTAGGTGCATGAATTGTGACAGCTTATTCACGGCATATGATATATCAGATCTTGTAAAGGACATATACTGTAGACTTCCAACAGGCATTCGATATTCTGTAGCATCAAGTAAAGGTTCGCCTGAATGCAATGTCAGTTTTGGTGTTGTTGCAAACGGTGTTGTGATTGGTTTGGTGTTTGTCATGTTGGCTCGTTCTAACAAATCTGAGATGTACTTCCGCAGACACATATGAAGAGCTGTAGTGGTTCTCTTGACTTTAATTCCCAAAAATTATGACAAGCCGCCTAAGTCTTTAGTTGAGAACCGTTCTGAGAAGGCTGTGATAATGTGTTTGACTAGTGAATTGTCACTACTAGTGACTACTATGTCGTCCACGTAGATCAAAACGTAGACAGTTACAGAGCCATAACGTAGTATAAATAACGAAGCATCTACAAGTGAGTTAACAAAACTAACTTGAATAAGATAATTTTTGAGTTCCAAGTACCATGATGTGGGGGCCTATTTGAGACTGTATAGTGCTTTACAAAGGTGACAGGCATAGTGTGGGCGTTCTGGATCAACAAATCCTTGAGGTTATGGCATGAAAACATCTTCTATGAGAGTTCCTTGTAAAAATGCGTTGTTTACATCCAATTGTCTGATGTGCTAGTCTTTGGATACTACAACTCCAAGAACTATGCATAGTGTAATTGATTTGATTACTGGACTAAAGGTCTCAATGTAATCAATTCCCTGTTCTCGATGATATCTCTTTGCAACAAGGTGGGCTTTGTAGCGATCGATTGTGCCGTCAGGTTTGTACTAGTATAAATCCACTGATTCCCTAAGAGGTGTTGATCTGATGTTGGAGGAACTAGATTCCAAGACCAATTGTGTACCTGAGCATCATATTCAAAGCTCATTGCTCGTTGCCACCTCTCATCTTGTAGTGCTTCAGTGGTTGTTCGTGGTATTTGATGAGAAGTCGCTTGTTTGGCAGTACTGAGTGTGTATTTTGTATTTGGTTTGGAGATACCCGTTTTTGAATGTGTACGCATTGGGTGTTGGTTTTCTAGATTTGCAGGCGGTGGTGATTAGATTTGCTGTGGTGGTTGTGTATCATCTGAGAAAATAGTTGGGGGCTGAAGTAGTGGGTCTGGTGTTTGCATTTGGGTCGGTGAGTTAATTAATGGGTCTGTGGTTTGTTGAGCATTTGTTTGTTGTTGGGCTAGGGATGAATCTGAGCCAGGTGATGTTGAAGCCCGTGGTGATGATATGGACTCATGGGCTTCTGCAGCAGTTGGGCTGGTATGAGAAGAGCAACATACCTGATTGCCATTTAATCCACTTTGCGCTGCCGACTAAGTTTTTGAAAAATTCCAATTTACTGATTCTAATTCTAGTGAAGATTCGTTCCTCGAGGTTGGCGCGGTGATCTCTGTGAGTGGTACTGTCTTCGCCGGTTAAAAAATTGGACTTGGTGATCAACTTGATTGTTTTGTCGGTCTTGGTGAGTTCATCATAAAAGGAAAAATTGATTCATCAAACTGAACATGTCGAGACGTGTACAATCTGTTGGTCATGGGGTCGAGGCAAAGATACGCGCTTTGGGTGAGTGAGTATCCCAGAAACGCGCAGGGCATAGATTTTGGCTCTAGCTTGTGTTTTGTGTATGGCTTCAACCATGGGTAACATAGACAGCCAAAGATTTGAAGCTTCTCATAATTTGGTGTGGCGTCAAACAAAACTTGATAGGGTGATTTCATCGATAGAGTTGGACTGGGCATACGGTTGATCAAGTATATTGATGTGGCGAATACGTAAGGCTAATAGGTGTGAGGTACAGATGCTTTTGTGAGTAACACAAGGTCTATTTCGACAATATGGTGGTGTCTTTGTTCAGCTATTTTATTGTGTTCTAGAGTGTATGGTGGCGTGGTAAGGTGTGTGATGCCTTTGGTTGCTAAGAATTCCCAGAGAGCAATAAACTAGCCTCCATTATCAGAGAAGAGAGTACCAACTTGTGTTTGGAAGTGATTCTCGACCAGTGCAGTGAATTTGACAAATGTTTCTTTGACTTGGGATTTGAATTTAAGTGGGTAGAGCCATTGGTACCGTGTGTAGTGGTCAACAATAAGCAAGTAATACTTGTAATTTTTGGTGGAAATTGTTGGGGAAGTCCATACATCAGAGAATAGTATTTGTAGTGGTCGTGTGCTTTTGATGGAGGTTTCTGAAAAGGAGAGTTTTTGGATTTTATTAATGAAACAATCATTTCAAGACAATGGGAGAGGTAAACTGGAATTAGTTGAAACTGGAAGTGAAAACTAAGATATTATGGAGTTCAGGATGGTGGAAGATGGGTGCCCAAGCCGAGAGTGCCAGCCAATTGTTGTGGTGCGTGTGCTGGGAGGTGATGCGTAGTATGCTGATGGTGGTGTGTTCAACAGTGGCCACTCATAGAGATCACCATTAGTATGGCTTTGGAGTAACCAAGCTCCCGAGTGCAGATCCTTCACCTGAAAGGTATCGGGAAAGAATTCCACAGAAACCCGATTAGCATTACAAAGTCGATATACTGATAATAAGTTCTTTTTGATTTTAGGTGCATATAGAATATTAGAGATTAAGAGAGGACGAGTAGTGTTGGGCAGAAGAGAAGAACCAGTGTGAGTTATGGGTGCTGTGGAATCGTTACCAAGGATAACTTCCTCTCCGCCATTGTATTGTTGGTGAAAAGACATATTGTTCAAGTCCAATATGATATGGTGTGTGCCCTCTAAGTCTACAATCCATGGAGCAGAGGATTGTTGTGGTGTTGCTGATGCAAGATGTGCTCTGGGATTCCATGAGTTTTGTGTTGGCGGTGGAGTGGGAATGAGTGGTGGTGCAGGGTTAAAGGCTTATGTCTGATACTGCGGACATCGTCTTGCAGAGTGGCCTTATGTGCCACACAACTGACAGTTTCCTAGGTAAGGACATGGTGTCTTGTTGTCTGAAGGTGTATCATTGTTGTTGTTGTTGTGTTGTTGTTCCTGTACTGGTTACCACCATTGTTGTTGTTCTGGTTTGACTGCTGAGAAGTGACGTTGATGGTGTTGTGGTTCTTGTATGAACCACCAGTGTTGCGATATCCCGGTTGTTGTTAGCATAGTTTGTAGAGACTGGAAACAATGTCGGTGGAGCAGTTGCTAGGAGTTCGGCTTCATGATTTCTCAGTTTTTTGTGAAGTTCATTGATCGTTGGTGGGATCTCACGGCATTCAACTTGATCGGATACTGAGCGGTATTCTTCTGGGAGGCCTTCGAGGATTTGCTCCACATGATCCTTGTGATCAACCACTTTACCGAGTAGAGCTAATTGGTCAAAATGCATTACTACTCCTTGAACATAATCATCAATTGACTTGGATCCTTTGTGCCATTGTTTAAGTTGATATTTAAACTGTTTAATATGTCCTCGAAGAGCATAAAGAGAAGATAACTTTGTCCAGATTTGAGCTGATGTGGTGGTCTGAGAGAGTAACGGTTGGATTGAGGCAGAAATTGCTCTGATGAGACCACTGTAGATCAGTTGATCTTGGCGTGGCCACATGGTATATTTTGGATTCAGAGAAAGGGGGTTTTCTGTTGTGAGAAGTTGTTCTGAGGGTTTGGTGGATTCATCCAGAAAATGAGCAAGAGCGTAACCATTGAGGAGTGCATGTTCCTGTCAGCTCCACACAATGTAATTTGAGGATGTGAGTTTGATGACGTTTGTCATATTAACATTGAGCAGTGAGGCAGTAGGAACGACGGCTTCAGAGACGGTGGGGCTTGGAGTAGATGCGGTTGTCATGTTGACAAATCAGAGTTAACGTAAAGAATGTTTGAGAGAGAAGAACAAGATTTTAGGGAAGAATAAAATTTTAAGGATCGATAACTCGGATACCATATCAAAAGTATTAGACTGATATATTAGAAGTATGATCTTACATGTGTTTTTATATATAGTTTATCAAATCATAGTAGTTAATGTGGAGAATCAATCAACGATATTAAAAGGAGAGATTAACGGAATGTGTATCAATCATCTCCATTACTTATCTTGATTTTGTTTTGCAGACAAAAATTAATTGTCAAATACAATTTTTATATTTCAAAAATTGTCTCCTTGTTTTTCAAAAATATGTTTTTGCTATATAACGGATACATATTGTATCCGACAAAAGAATATACATACATGGTCATGTTCTTTTGGCAGTCGTTAGTGATAACTACTAACGACGACCAAATCATGTTTTTTTTGGCAGTCACCAACGACCAGCAACTACTTTTTCAATGGTTAGAAAATTTAGCGACTAGTCGTTGTGATCTATCGCTAACAACAGCGACTAGTTGCTGTGATCAGTCGTAAATGACAGCTACTGCAAAAGAACAATTACAACGATCAAATTTTTTTTTCACATTGTTTAATTTTTTTTCAACAAAAAAACTTAAAAATAAACAAAACTAATATATAAAAACAAAAAAATTTTAATTAAACGAAAAAATAATATACACAAATCTTTAAATTCATAAAATTGAGTTAAATCTGATAGTTACTAATAGTTTGTATAAATATCTAAATAATATATATATATATATATTTCAACTTATACTTATAATGGTTTTTTAAATAGAGTGTAATAAATTTAATAATAAAATAGATATATATATATATATATATATATATATTTTGTCAACAATATTGGGGCACAACTGGTCGGTCCATTAGCCAAGTTTCTTCATAATGCAGGCGGCATGACTCGATCCTGAGATGTACAAGTGCGCTTGCCATTTAATGGACTTACACCTGCCATTAGACTAAAAGGAAGTTTTGGTTGCTGGAGTGTTCTTTAGGCATATTTAGTTTAAACATAAATATGTATTTATCATATATATATATATATGTATGTATTGGAATATGGCCAATTTTTCCATTATATATAAATAAACAAATAAAATAAATATTTATACATAGAGACTATAGTCAGTTTTCTTATGTTTTGACTTAGTCACGTTGACTCATTCTCACTGAATTATGTCCATAATTGATTTTGTTTTTTTGGTCGAATATGTCCATAATTGATCTAATCACCAAAGATTTAACTCGGTTAGTATGGTTGACAATTTGAAATTTTAGACTATATTTGACTAATTATATTCTGATGTGAAATCGAATGTACTTAAAACTATTTGCCACACATAAATCAACTCAAATAGATGTGACTTTAACTTTGTTCATAATCAATTACTTATATACAGTAGTAGAAACACAAGAAATTATTTCCAAGGTCCACGACTTTTGACTTCTTTGGGTTGGTTTGATGAATTTATTTTTGAATCCAATTCGTTGAAAATCTGGATATTAAATTTAAAAAAATCTGAAAATATTCAAAATAATTGTGAAAGTTGAAAAAGGGAGAGAATTTTCATGGGTAAATTCAAAGACGTACCTATAAATATATTTTTGGAAGTCCCTAAATTTCTTTAAAAGCCACATATTATAATGGTTTTTATGGTTTATATTATAGAAACAATCATTTTCTGATACTTGTAAATACTCTTTTCAAGAACTAGAATATTTTTACGAGAATTAAATTATTATAAAAATTAGATTGAATATTGTTTCAACTGTCTCTGTCTTTGCTGAAAAAAAAATCAAATCTAAAATTGATTGAATCTCATTTGCGATAAGTTATAACACAAAAAATGGCTTATCTAACACACACACACATATATATATATAAATATATATAGAAAGAAAACAAACACATACTAGGAAAATTTTGTGAAATGTTTTTATTAAAACCAAAAGAAAAAATATTATATTGTAGTAAAAGCAAATTTTTTCATTTTTGTTTATATATATATTACTTTAAATATATTATATTTCTGTTTAAAAAATTTTATTGAATTTTTTTTTTATAGTTGTCTCAGGCCCCTATAACTTTAGGCACGGTACTGGATAAATCGATCTTAAGTCAGAAAAAACCGTCTAAAACCATTTACGCATGAATTTAAAAAATTGATGTGATTAAAATTTCAAAATTGGGTCCAATGGCTAAAAGAACACAGTATGCTTGTATGGTACCTAGTACGCCTCCAACGTTCCTTGAATATCACACACAAGTTAATACTCATAGCCGCATCAAATCTCTAAGAAAACATTCTCTTATTTATCAAAAGAAAAAATCTGCATTAAATATATTAAACAACATTACAGTAGAACAAAAGTTAAAAATTATAGAGATTCTAAAATAATACATATAAAATGTATATAATTGCAAGTGGGTTTTACCTTAGTGCATGTAGTAAATTTATTAAAGGCAGGCGCACTGGCATGTCTCGGGATGAGTCTCGCCACCTGCATTATGCAGGAAATTGGCTAATGGGCCGGATAGTTGTGGTCCAATATTGACAAAAAAGAAAACGTATATTATTTACTGAATTTCTCTTTATATCAAGGGAGGTTTGCAAAACTAACCTCCCAAATTTTTTCAAATGCAAAACTAATCCCCTTTTTTTGTCAATTTTTTTTTTCGATTTTACCCTCATTTTCTCATATTTTTTGTTTTTTGCCATTAATTTTTTATTTTTTAAAAAACACAAAAAGACGCAAGTGACCTTTAGCCTAGTGGCAATTAGTAAGTCCTTTATAGACAGGCGTACTTGCATGTCTTGGGATCGAGTTCCACTGCCTGCATTATGCAGGAACTTGGCTACTGGGTCGGCCAGTTGTGGCCCAATGTTGACAAAAAAAACACAAAAAGACCAAATGCATCCTCAAATCTCCAATATTTACGAAATTGTCATTTTCTTCAATTCTCCCACCCACCATTAACAACAAAAAATGAAGCTTTTAATGCACTTTCACCAACCATTTTCGACTCATTATGCTTCCTAACCATCTATAATCTAACAAAAATGGAGAATTGAGGAAGATTCATCAAAGAGGAAAATGTTGATGGTCGCCGCCGCTGGAGATGAAGGTGAGAGCCATTACCACAAATTGACGGGAGAGGAGAAGAGAGAAAGTGGGTAGGTTTTTCTCTTCTACTAGTAAAAATGGTCTTTTATAATTAGGTTAAAAAAGTTTAAACCAATTGGTTTACTTTCATAGTAGACTTTACTTGATGTCTACATTGAAAGTAGACTTCACAATATGTCTATTTTGAAAGTAGACTTCAAATGATGTCTACTTTGGAAGTAGACTTCTAGTAAAGTCTACTCCATACCCTAAACCCTAAACCTTAAGTTTTTGATATTTGTTGATCTTATTTCACCAAGTTTTTGTGATATTTTATTTCTTACATTTTATAATTGTTTATCTTTTTTTTGTTGAAATGTAAAATTTATTGATTCAACAAAAAGGAATTACACAAAAGTTATTGGTTGTAAGTTACACAAGCTATATAAAAAAACATTAGCAAGCATAAACTTCAAACCATTTTCTCCTCAACCCTTCTAACTTGTAAGGTCCATTGTAATGCAAGGAAGTTATTCTACTTCTTATAGCCTTGTCAATAAGTCCCTGCAGAGAGTTAATATCGAGTCCTTGTTTGCCATGAATCCTTTGATTTCTGTCTCTCCAAATAAAATAAACAGCAGTTTGGAACACCATCTTAAGCAGTACCTTATCCATGAAGGAATAATGATCATTCAAAAGGGAAGAGATGGTGATTGACCAATCTGGGCTTACATTTGAACCAATCAGTACCTTTGTTAAGCCAAACCAGACAGCATAGGCAAAAGGACAAGCGGAAAAAAGATGATCACGAGACTCAACATCACCGCAATATACACAAGTCAACTGACCTCCCCAAACTTGCATTCTTGTCCCAATCGAGAGTCTGTCCTTGACTGCAAGCCAACAGATAAAAGCATGGCGAGGCACAGCTTGCGGAAACCAAACAATTCAAAACCAGGGAACTACAGGGTGAGCTATACGAATCTGGTTCCAAGTCATCTTGGCCGAAAAAAGAGGACGAAATACATCAGCCTTGTGACGCCAGAGAAAGACATCCTCACCTGAGTCAGAAACTGGCAAAGGAATGGAATTAAGCTGAGTAATAAGAGGCCCACAAAGATGGTGGAAACGCCAATTAGACCCAGAAACTGCATCAGCAACACATGCTTTACGATGAACACCAAGAGCCCTAGTACCATTTGAGCCAGAAATAGAAAAAAGCATCCCCAGGGAAGTCCAGTTATCGAACCAAAAAGAAGTTTTAGTACCTGAGTTAACCAGAACTTTGATAAACATATACGCTTGCTTCCTGAGTTTCAATAATTTCTTCCAGATCCAAGAACCTTTATTATTCAAATTATTATCCCAGAAAGATGAATATCTAAGAAGATAATGGCGTGTCCAAGATACCCAGAGCGACTTTGAACTAGAAACCAGCCTCCAAATTAAGTGAAGAGCAAAGACTTTATTAGAATCACTCAACCTTCTCAACCCCAGTCCACCCTCTTGCTTAGGAAGGCATATATCATCCCAGGAAACTTTTGCTTTGGAGGTGACATTTGGAGAACCAGACCAAAGGAAAGCATTACAGAGGGATTCAATTTCCTTTAAACACCGACTTGGCAACCGAAAAGTAGAACACCAAAAATTTGATATGCTGGTAATCACAGACTTAATCAATTGAAGTCTTGATAACAAGGTTTTTCGGTCTCTAGGCTATCAAATCATCATAGGATAGTGGTAAGTAGAGTGGATGTCGAACCAAT
>OVBA01005724.1:0-19037 GCA_900406435.1 Lepidium aucheri
TAGGTATTAGAGAAGAGAAGTCGAAATCAAAGATCAAGTTTAGGTTAAGAGCAACGAAGGATTTAGCACAGGCAAAAGGGAGGCTCTGATACCATGTCAAAAAGAGTTGCTCAATAATCCCTTGTTTATTTCATAAGGTATCGTGTACAATATATAGGAATGAGTTTTAACTTAGAAGGCATAAACTAAACCGAAATTACATAACCGAAATTAAGATATTAAACTATCGGATCCTCCTAATATGGATTTAACTATATACTAATTTTATACTATGATTTACTGTAATCTTGTTCTATTTTTTCTCCAATGACAAAAATTGTTAATAACACATCAACTAATTTTGAGTGTATTTCCCTTTTAATATATAACTGCATGTAAACATTCTAAAATGTAATCTCTTGTTTCAGTTTTTGTTTTAATCTGAGACTATAATGGTTAATTTAATTGGACGATATATTCCAGGAAAGGTATGAAGAAGCCGCTGGATATGGTTGTCTAAATGATGATAATGCCCAGATCTCTGATGTTAGGATCCCTCTTTATAAGGTTCGTCAACGTAATTAACTTTTTGATTTTTTTCTGTCAGAATAAATCTCTATATATATTTATTTTTGAACTTAGGTATTAATTATTAAACGAAATTATACTAATGTGGTATTGAAAGTACAGGCAATTATATACACAATGCTAGACAAAGACACGGAAGCCAAGCAGTATTGGAAAGAGTTCAGAAAATCTATTGGAGAAGGATTTGATCCTTTCAACTTCCAAGATTAATCGTTAGCCCATTATCATTCGGTGTACTTTAATTAGATCGATTACATACAAAATCATTGTCGTTCTTTAAAAAAACATTTTACCCTCAGCGGCTAGTGCGCGATTAAATAATAAGTGTTTAATTTATGTCGTGTTTTTATAACATTAAACCATAACTGGTCGGTTATACAATATGATTCAATATTTAAATGTACAAATGTACATGTTTTTAGTATACTTACTATATACTACTAAACTAAAATCTATTTGCAATTATATCATATTTACAGTTTTTTTTGAATATTGCATAAATACTAAAATTAAAGTAGATTCTGTGTAATATGTTTAACAAAGTTTGAGCTTGAATCGGTGAAGATCCTTGGAAACGGTGAGCACTCAATCACCGCCTAAATATATGTATGTAGTCAAGAACTTCTCTACGTTTGTCGACACGAATCACTTTGAAATACTAAAAAATCTTTTAGATGATGTTGATAGAGCCATTGCATAAAGCGACAATGTTCTTTTCTGCAAAACTACGTACGCGCATACACACTCTCGTGAAAAAAACATCACCAATTCCAAGGTGTCACCGCATGAAAATAGGTTCTAGTAGAACCATTTTGTATAATAGAAATGTTTTTATTTATGGTGTGATCGATATATGCATTGCTTCACCCAATATTCCGACAGAAACGTAATGTCTCCATGCTAAAAATAAAAACACGTACTCGATTGTAACTTCCCAAGCAGACACGACGTAGTAGCTTGTGCACAATGTATGACGACCACGTGACCTCTAAATGTTCTCTGTGCTTTTTGAAGACTCAGCACAGAATCAACGCGGCCCACTCATCATTTTGTTACATGTAGAGGGATCACTAAAACTTTCGAAAAAAAGTCGTCGACATCAGTTATGAAAAAAAAAAAAAATCGTCGACGTTCACGAAATCTTAAAAACTAAACATATAATATATTCCATCCGTTTCAATTTAATTATCGTTCTAGGTTGTTTTACGTAGATTAATAAATTTTATAATTTGACAATATTAACCCCAAAATAACATTAAATTACAGTCTTAATTACATTATCTATTAGTATTATGTGGAATTTATACCAAAGTTATATTTGAAATTTTAGTATAAAAATTATATTGAAAAATGAGAACGACAACTAATTTGAAACAAGAAAAAAATCTAGAATAACAACTAATATGAAACGGAAGGAGTACAATATACGGTATGTATTTGTTACCTCTAAACGAAGATTGGAACGTATATATATCTATACGTTTATATATTGCCGAGTTTTTGTACCCAAGACAACATCTCTAGACTCTAGGTATAAGTGAAGACTGGAACGTGAATGCAATACATTTAGACGTATGCAGGAACGTGAATGCAATATAGACGTACGCATGAGCAAACTCTTATGAGATATGTGGAGACTAAAGGTGTCCACAGATCTAGAAATTTTAGTTTTCGGAGCAAAATATAACATAATAATACTTTACAAATTTTTTAATAAGTTCTTAGGAAAAAAGCTTCAATTTTTTTTCATAAAAGTACTCTCATTAAACATCTGAATATTTTGAATCACTTTTTCATTTGAAACAATTCAAACAACTTATTTTCAATAAAACACACCAGATAATTACTTAGAAATTGGTCTCTAATTCGATTGCTTTATTCACGAAACAAATAAAATTTATGTTATTAATTATAGAACTAAAATATAACTAATGAAAAACAGTTTAGCCAATAAATCGTTTGACGTTTATGTAAAAACTTTAACTACTTAATGACTTTTATGTAAACATAAAAGACAATTTTCTTCTTTCAAAAAATATTTTCTCTTTCCACTTTCACTACAAATGAAATTATAAATGTAACATTCATTGGAATTATTACTATCGCTTAAAAAGTTACTATCAATACAGATGTGAGATTGTCTATGATGCATCGAATGCCTTTGTTTTCGTCTTATCAGGCTCAGTCATGGGATCAAAGATGCTCTTATTTCGCCAAGTCCATAAAGCATAGTTAGGATAGGAATATAACCTATTACCTATTGGTAACCTATAGCTGTATGTACGTATTCATAGGGTCTTTCTGTCCAGGTGCAGGTGGTACTACCCAAGGAAAGAAAAAGGTGACTTCCAGATCAGGGAACGCGACAAAATACAGAAAGATATTTTTTATTTCACAAAAATATTACAATATAGTAAGTTGAGTCATTTGAATTTGTGTACTCTGAACTTATTAGATTAATATAGTATATAGATATATAAAGATACATAGATCTTCTTTTGGTCAACATTGAGCCACAACTAGCCGCTTATTATCCAAGTTCCTACATAATGTAGGCAATCAGACTTCATCCTTGGATGTATGATAATACATGTCTTTAGTGGATTTATCATATGTCACTAGACCAATGTTCATAAGATACATAGATCTATGTCTATAGTTATTCAATAAATCAATATTTGTTTATGCTTATTTATACCTCTCAACTTTGCTTAAAACATCAATGGGTGATAATTTTGAACAAAAGACTATTTTTCTGATGAACTATAAATTGAAGATAACAATTAACAAATTTTAACAATAAAATACCATATGAAAAAATTGTAGGAACAAAGGGTCAAATTTTACTTATTGGAGATCTTTTTGAGGTCAACCTTATTATAGTTGGATCGACAAGGCCCGATCCATAGCCAAAGCCCAAACTCTAAAATTCCTTTTTCTTCTTCCTTGCACCTGAGAAGACTCGAACCCGGGTGCCTGAGGATTTGTAAAGTGGCCACTACCACTAGACCACCTATCCTCGACACTTATTGGAGATTCTTTGTGCAAACACAGGAGAAAAAAGAACGATGTATTAAAAAATTGTAGGAACGTTTTAGAATTTTTTTTGTCTAATTGATTAATAAACAAGATAGAATACCAACATTACAATAGTGAAGCTCACAAAAATTGTAGTGTATTTGCGAGAAAATTGTGAGGAACATACATTCCTCGCAAAATTCACTGCAATATTGTGAGAAGTTCGTGGGGGACAGTTTTCTTAGCAAATTTACGCCTTTGCGAGGGTCGTAAAATTAAGTGAAAGTAGGTGTACCACGTTTAAAATGCAAAGTACGTAACATATTCCAAGTTTTACCCTTTTATTCTATCATGTCAAGTAGAACAAGTATGTTTTATTCCTTACTCTCATATAGGGCAAAGACAGGTGACCTGTCTATCTATGATAAAAGTGAATCCAAGAAGTTGTATAGTCGTGGAAGTTAATGATGTGGCTATGCAACAAAAAAGCTCATTGGAGCTGTCGAATCAACTAAAGATATCATAGAAACAAAGCAAGAAATGAAAGACATTGTTGAGGATAATTCAAGGCATGAAAAAGTTGACTATGACAAGTTCGAAGAGACTAAAGAAAAATAAAACACTCATGATGTCCATTCTGAAAATGAATATGATTAATTTGTTTATGTATTTTGATGTAGTTTTAAAAAAATTTATAGTATTTTTGAGTTTTAACAAATATTATTAGAATTTTTGAATTTTTATTTTCAATTTTGAAAAGTATTTCTATAATATTTTAGAATTTTATTTATTTTTAAAAAGTTTTAGAACATTCAAAAAGGTTTTTTAATAATTTTTAATAATTTTTTGTAACTCTAGAATATTTAAAAAAGGCTTTTAGAATAAAAAATGATTTAAAATTTTTATATTGATATTCTATATTTTTATAATTTTATATGTTTGTAGTATTTAACCCCTACACTCGTTTTCAATCTGGCAGATCTCATCTTCCTAGAAGGACAAGCGTTTAACTGCTGTATTTAAGGAGCTCAATACCATAGATCACGGTTCTGGCTCACACGACTCGGACCGATCATAAGACTTTTATGATTTTTTTTTTTTTTTGAAATTTTTGTAAAATATTTTACATTAATAAATTTAATTTTAATTCTAAATTTATACTTTTTTTATTTTAAATTTAATAATTACTCTATTAATTAATTTAATCTTTTTAAATTATATAAAATTTAATATATATTTTTTATTTTACATAAACCCTTGTAGAGGTTCCCTCACAAATTCCCTGTAAATATTTCCTGGCAAATTCCTCGTAGATGTTTCTTCGCAAATTTTTCTCACAAATCTCTTGCTAAGTTTCCTCACAGTTTCGTCGCAAAACTACTACGCAAATCCCTCAAAAATGTTTCCTGTGGTTTTCTCGCAAATTTGCGAGGCCTATGCGAGAGATTTGCGAATTGCAAGGGAACTGCAAGAAAAATTGGTTTGCGAGTATTGATTAGCAAGTAACTGTTTTCCTCAATTTGTGAGGGAGTTGCTAGGAAATCGACAAGAAGCCCCTCCAGTAAGAACACAATATACCCAAAAAACAATAGGTAAACCAACCTAAAATCTGAGTGCTCGAGTAACATTAAGGATGTGACAGTGCTTACGTTCGACTCAACCATTTTGCTAAGGAGTTACAACACAAGAAGTTTTATGTATGATCCCTTGATCTGCAAAAAATTGTGTTAAAGACACAAACTCGGAGCCATTATCACTGCGAATAGTTTGAACTTGTGTATGGAATTGTTATTTGATATACCTCATTTTTATCGGTTTTGAACTCATTATTTGTATATTTTCAGAATTTTTATTTGTATTTTAGAATCTTTTCAGGTGGAAAATAGGTTAAATTCGAATTATACCCGCAAAGCTTGGTTAAAGATAAATCAAAGCAGTTTTTGGAATTTCAGGAGTAGAGCGGCGATTGAGCGATCAACACCTTGATCGATCAATCAACCATCCTTAGCTAGAGCTGCGCTCGATCCGTTGATCGACCAAGACCTCTTGAAGATCGAGTATGCCATCTTGATCTATCGATCCATACCTTTGATCGATCGATCCTCGAATCTGAAAAGGACAAAACCTAATTTTTCCTATTTTACACATGCAATTTTTAGGACCTATGCAAGGCTGATTTTCATTATTTTAAGATAGAACCATTGTTACGTGATCAAAACCTGTAATGGAGTTTTTGGGAGAGGAATTTTGATCCCTACACTATTGGAGAAGGTTTCCTAAACCTTCTTATTTCAATTCAAGTTACTTTTCTTTACCATGTCTGAGTAGTTCCATAATCAAGTTTATGGATTTCTAGGGTTGAATGGAATTGATGAATTAGGAACAAGTAGGTATTGCTAGATGTGTTCTCCACCTATTGATAACCTTAATGCTTATATTAAAGTAGCTAACTAATCTATGATCTTAGATTACCTAACATTCCAAAAGCTTGTTAGGAATTAGATTCTTCTTAGGTGAGCAATCAATCCTTAACCGCGATAGCTGATGTTAAGATCAATTGTGGACTTATGAGACCCATTCAATAATCCATATTAGCCTCCTAGTACCGACGATAGTTAGGATCACTAGATTACTGGATAGTAACTGATACCACGATAGTGGATTGGTTATAATTTTATGTCTGAGTCTAGATTTTTGAATGAATGTATCCTAAATAGTTTCCTAGTTCGAATTCTCTAGTTTCCCGATGAACTTCCTAAGCTTGGTGTTTTAATTCATGAATTGTTATTCATTAGTTCTTTTTTGATTTAGTTTAAAATCAACTTTCTATTCGTCTTAGCTCTAGTTTAGTTTCAGAATTGATAGTGTGATAACTTAGTCCTTATAAATATGATCCCTAGATTGCTACTTGATTTGCTTTGCACTTGCAGTAGAGATATAGCGTAAAACTCTGAGTATATCAAAATGTTGGCGCTGTTTCCGGAGACCAATATTGTCGCCTTTCGATTCACTATTGAATTTTAGTCTAAGAAATCTTTTACTTATGTTTTGCTTTTGTTTCTTTGTTTTTGTTTCTTAGGTGTGACTATTATGGACACTCCTGCGGATGTCACGATTGATCATCAGGATCATGATCAGAATGCTACTGTGGAAATGTTAATGAGAGAGATATAAGAGCTAAAGAGAGAAAGAGACGCCAAGGTTCAACACTGGGCTATCAGGGAAGTGGATACTCCTCATATTTACTACCAGAATCGATCAGCGATTTCTATACCTCCACTGCAAGGAGTTACCTATGAGTTGAATCCACAGTTGATAGCACTCATTAGGCAGTTTCCATTCCAAGGTTTTCCAGCCAAAAACCCGATGGGTCACATAGAGAATTTGGAAGAGATATGCAGCACTACAACACCGAGTAGAAAACCTGAAGATTATGCTAAGTGCAAGCTCTTTAAATTCTCATTGGAAGGTAAAGGTTTGAGATGGATTAAGTCTCTTAATCCAACTTCATTGACCTCTTGGACTGACATTAGAGATACCTTCATGGATCACTTCTTCACCAAGGCTAAGACAAGTCAGCTAAAAAATCAGATTTCAAACTTTCAACACCATGAAGATGAATCTTTTAGCGATGCTTGGGAACTTTTTAAGGGATACAAAAGAGATTGTCCACATCATGGGTTTAGTGATGATTAGATTTTGACATTCTTCTATGGAGGTGTGAATTGGGAGTACATGCGATTGTTGAATGTTACAAGCAAGGGAGATTTCATGACTAATACCAAGGAAAACATCTATGCATTGATCAATAATCTAGCTGCTAGTTCAAGTGATCTAAGCGCAGTTAAGGATCTCTTTTGAGATTAGGAATCAAGATATTTTCGGACTCAGAAGATTGATGGGATTAGTGAGAAGCTAGATGAATTCATTGCAACAAGCAGAGTCAAGAAGAGGAGGGTTGTACATCACTGTGAGACAAAAGCAGAGATCAAAACAGGGTACCGAGAGTCGGAATTGGTGTCTAGCAACCTCTACCCGTCGCCTAATCAACAATTCACCCCAACGAGTTCTTCAGGTAGTAGTCAAAACGAGATTAAGTCTATGTTATAGCAACTCATCCAGGGACAGCATCAGGCCACGTGTGAGATTAATGCGAAGGTGGATAGGCTGTACACAGAACTTAACTCAAAGTATGACTATGTCATTGCTCAAGTGCAAGGATCACAGTCTTCTCCTTTTCATTATGATAGCTACCACGAATGTAATGTTGTCGCATTGAGGTGTGGTAGGCACCTAGAACCTCTTGTGAGGAAGCCATCAGGAAAGGATATTGTGGTAGACATTGAGGATGACGAGGAGGATGAAAAAAGAAATTCTGATTTTTCTTTGCAGGGATAGCGTTCGATCGATCCAAGGAAAGATTGATCGATCAACGATGCTGAACAGGAATCTGCACCGAAACAAACTCTACAAGACCTAGTGGTTCTGAGTCAGAGATCAGCTACTGTTCAGGAGAGAGCCTATGTACCAAATCCTCTATACCCTATTCCACTAAAGAAATCTAGAAAGGATTTAGAAGTTGCTAAGTACAAGGAGATGCTTGCGGGTTTGAATGTAAGATTACCGTTTGTCGATGCATTGCAGATGATGCCATCTCTTAAGAGCTATGTAAAGGGGCTAATGACAAACAAGTTTACAGGGGAGGAAATGGTCATGATGATCACTTAAGACTGCAGTGATGTGCTTCAAAACAAGCTACCCAAAAAGGAAGAAGACCCTGGACGATTTGTGCTTTTGATAGAGATTCGTTCTCTTGTGTTTGCGAAGTCTCGTTGTGACCTTGGTTCTTGTGTTAATCTGATGCCATATTCTGTTGCACTACGCCTTGGGTTTACTGATATACCTCATTTTTATCGGTTTTAAGTTCATTAATTCACATGTTTTCAGAATGTTTGTTTGCTTTTTAGAGTCTTTTCAGGTGGAAAACAGGTTAAATTCAGATTATACTCTCAAAGCTTGGTTAAGGATGAATCAGAGCAGTTTTTGTAATTTCAGCCGTAGAGCAGCGATTGATCGATCCACACCCTTGATCGATTGATCCTCAATGTTCAACAAGAGCTATGCTCGATCCGTTGATTGACCAAGATGTTTTGGAGATCGAGCATTTAACCTTGATCGACCGATCCACACCCTTGATCGACCGATCCACACCCTTGATCGATCGATCCTCGTAGCTGACAAGGAGAAAACCTAATTTTTCCTATTTTACACCTGCGATTTTTAGGACCTATATAAGAAAATTTTCCATTATTTTTAGAACAACCATTCTTATGTGATCAGAATCTCTACTTGAGTTTTTGGGAGAAGAATTTCGATTCCCACACAATTGGAGAAGAATTCTTTACTCTCTTATTTTCAATATAATTTACTTGTATGCTTTTCATTATGTTTTGCAATATGATATCCTTCATCATGTCTGAGTAGTTCTCCAATCAAATTTAGAATTTTCTAGAGTTGCAGGGAATAGATGAATTAAGAACAAATAGGTATTGCTTGATGTGCTCTCCACCAAATCGACAATCTTAATGCTTAGATTAGAGTAGCTAACTAATCTATGATCTTAGATTGCCTAACATTCCAAAAGCTTGTTAGGAATTGGATCCTTCTTAGGTGAGCAATCAATCCTTAACCATGATAGATGATGTTAAGGTTGATTGTGGACTTATCAGACTCGATCGATAATGCATACTAGGCTCTTAGTAATTGATAACACAATAGTGGATTGGTTATATATTCATGTCTGAGTCGAGATTGTTGAATGAATGTTTCCTGAATCGTTTCTTGGTTCGAATTCCCTTGTTTCCCGATAAACTCCCTAAGCTTGGTGTTTTAATTCATTGATTGTTAATCGTTAGTTTTGTTTCATTTCAGTCTACAACCAATTTTCTATTCATTTTAGCTCTTGTTTAGTTTCAGAATTGATAGTGTGATAATTTGGTCCTTGTGGATACGATCCCTAGATTACTACTCGATTTGATGTGCACTTGCAGTAGATATATAGGATAAAACCTGAATAACATCATTTATAGACTTCAAGAAGACTAGGATTTCCTTGATCTGTGCTGACTGTTCGACCAAACTCCCAGTAGGTATTCTTGAGATTTGCATGTCAAGACTTGTAATGCTCTTGTACCAATAGATTTTGTGGTTCTCAAACTCGATGAACCTAAGCATCCTTTGATTTTGGGGAGATTGTATCTTAGGATAGTGGAAGCTATGATTGATGTGAAGAATGGGAGAATTAACCTCCATTTGGGCGATATGGTTTAACAATGCTGAAACTGCTTTACTTTTATGTGAACTTCGTAAGTATCATAGAGCAATAGGCTATCTCTGATAGTAATTGGGTTAGCCCTGTTCATGTGGTACCCAAAAAAGGAGGTGTGAATGTAGTTAAGAATGAGAACAATGAATTGATACCTACTAGGACTGTTACAGGACATAGGATGTGTATCGATTTCAGAAGCTTGAATTCTTCAACTAGAAACGATCACTTTCCAATGCCCTTCATCGATCAAATGCTTGAGAGATTGGCTAATCATTCTTACTATTGTTTTTTAGATGGTTATTCAAGTTTCTTTCAGATTCTCATTCATCCAGACGGTAAGGAGAAGACCACATTCACATGTCCTTATGACACCTTTTCTTATCGCAGAATGTTGTTTGGTTTGTGTAATGCCCCAACGACTTTTCAGAGATGCATGATATCCATTTTTACTGACATAATTAAGGATATTCTGGAAGTGTTTATGGTATTGCTATTTGTCTTTCTAAACTTTGTAGGGTATTTCAACAATGTGAGGAGAAACACCATGTGCTGAATTGGGAGTTAGAGATGGGATAGTCTTATGACACAAGATATCTGGAAATGGTATAGAGGTTGACAAAGCCAAGATCGAGATCATGACAAGTCTGAAATTGCCAACCACTGTGAAAGACGTGAGAAGTTTCCTTGGTCATGCGGGTTTCTATAGAAGGTTCACCAAGGATATCTCAAAGCTAGCCAGACCTTTGACACAACTGTTGTGCAAAGATGTCAAGTTCGATTTCACTAAGGACTGTGAAGAAGCTTTTCTCACATTGAAAGAAGCTTTAGTGAGTGCACTGATTGTGCAACCACCAGATTGGGACTTACCAATTGAGATCATATGTGATACAAGTGACTATGTAGTTGGGGCTATTTTGGGACAGAGGAAAGACAATAAGCTGTATGTGATATACTATGCTAGCCGAACTTTGGATGTTGCTCAGAGGAAAAATGCTACAATAGAGAAATAGTCTTGAGATTCGAGACAAGCGAGGCATAGAGAATGGAGTGGCTGATCACTTGTCAAGGCTCCGAGTGAATGATAGGGAACCTTTGGATGATAGTTTGCGCGTAGAGCAGGCCTATTCCATTCATACCACGTCGAGACCAGCTGTGCATCAGCACACTCTTTGGAGGTTTCAGGCACTCCATGGGTTGTTGAGATTGCTAACTATTTGGCTGCAGATGCTGAGCCTCCTGCGTTTCATGGTTATAGGAAGAAGAAGTTCCTTTGTGACGTCAGACACTACTATTGGGATGCACCTTATCTTTACAAACAGTGTGGTGATGAGATTTTCAGACGATGTATTAATGAGGATGAAGTTTCAGGGATTTTATTTCATTGCCATGGTTCTTCTTATGCAGGACACTTTGTAACCTTTAAAACAGTTTCAAATGTTCTACGAGCTAGTTTTTGGTGGCCAACCATGTTCAGGGATGCTTATGCTTTCATCTCGAAATGTGACTCATGCCAAAGACAAGGGAATATTAGCAAGCGGAATGAGATGCCTCAGAACTTTATACTCGAAGTTGAAGTTTTCCATGTCTTGGGAGTTGATTTCATCGAACCATTTCCGAGTTCTTCAGGGAATTAGTACATCCTAGTAGTTGTCGATTATGTCCCCAAATGGGTAGAAGCGCTGTCCAGTCCAACAAATGATGCTAAGGTTGTGGTGGAGATGTTTAAGCATGTTATTTTCCCTATATTTGGCATTCCATGGGTTATTATTAGATGGTGGTTCATACTTCATCAACAAGACATTCAATGGTCTTTTAAGGAAGTATGGAGTTCATCACAAGGTGGCTACACCTTATCACCCACAGACGAGTGGACAGATTAAAGTTTCAACCAAGAGATAAAAAGCATCCTTCAAAAGACTGTTTGTTCAATGAGGAAGGATTGGTCCACTAAGCTAGACGAAGCTCTTTAGCATATAGGACAGCTTACAAGACTCCTTTAGGTAAAACTCCATTGCATCTGGTCTATGGGAAGTCTTGCCACCTTCGAGTTGAGCTTGAGTACAAGGTCAATTGGGCTATAAAGCATTTGAACTATGACATCAAGTTAGCTGTTGAACGAAGAACCTTGCAGCTACATGAGTTAGAAGAGATCAGGCATTTGGCTTATGACAAAAGATCTACAAGGAAAGGATAAGTGTATCCTTCGTAGAAGTTTTGCTGCTAATGATTTGGTTCTTTTGTTTAATTCTCATTTAAAACTTTTTCCTAGAAAGCTTAGGTCACAGTGGTCAGGACCTTTCCCATCAAGGAAGTGCGCCCTTATGGAGCTGTAGTATTATTTGATGGCAAGGCAGGCGAGTTTGTAGTGAATGGCCAACGTTTGAAGCCATACTTTGTCAATGTGGACATAGCCAGGGAGACCTCCATTCCCTTGACTAGTGTTCTAAGGGCTTTCGAATTCAGGTTAATGACTTTAAACAAGCGCTAAGTGGGAGGCAACACACTAGTAAGTTCTTAATTTAGTTTTGCATTCTTTGGTTCTTGTTTTTGCTATTTTTTTGTTTGTTTGGTTTCAATAAAAAGGAAGCGATCGATCAATCTATCACATAATCGATCGATTTGGGATAGAACAAGGATGAACGTGTGGTGGGTTCATCAAGCTGGAGGACACCAATCGATCGATCCTACGGACAACTTGACCTGTGTGCAAATCAACAATCGACCAAACTCATTAGATAGATTGATCGGGTACGACAAGCTTCATGCGTTCGATCGGTAGAGCAAGCGGAGATCAATCCACTGTTTGAGCAACCCAAGATTGATTGCTCACAGACAGGATCGATAGATCACTGGTACCAGGTTCATCAGTTTCTTTCCTTTCATTTAATCTTCCTGATTTTTGTTCCTTTGTGCGAGTTTTTCTTTTTCACTCTTGTTCTCACATTGGGACGATGAGAAATAAGTTTGGGGGAGGATGCTCCTTGTTACTAATGCATTTTCTGATTACTTGTTGTCTTTTTGAGTTTAAGAACCGATTTATTAGGACTATAATTTTCGAGGATTGTTACATGTCATAAACTAAGTATCATCGATGTTCATTTGTCAGGAATCGATTGACTATTAAAAACCCAAAGGCTTGACACTATCTCAGTACCATCCATATCCATGTCGGTTTTCGAGTGATCTCATGTCGGCTTAAATTGACTTAATCTTCTCGCCAATGGAGCTGGTATACTTAGGATCTAGTTTTCTTCTCAATGTAATTACAGATTTTCCTATGTTGGTATGGTTCCTCCTCTCTTAATCATTTTGTGGAGTCTTGTGCTTAATCTTAAGTAACTAGTTGACAAAGTTGTGCGTTGTGGTAAGCTAAGGGTAAAAGTTCTCCAATGACGCTACTTGTGTTTATATCATGATGGTAACCTGAGATTTACTTCAATGATGGTGCTGATTTCTTGAACACTAATAGCTTATCGATGGGAACTCCGATGAAGCTACTCTTGCTTACATTCTTTGAGTTACCAAAGAATACAGTCGAGAAAAAAATGATACCCTAGAAAAGTAGGGAGAATTGGCTGCAAGGTGATGAAATGAGAGGAGAAGAATCATATCAAGGGTAGTCTTGAGATTGAAAGAGAAACTCATGTGTCCTTTGATCGATGTTCCATTGATGAGACTACACTTAGAAGCTCTAGGAAGTCGGTATGGTGAACTCAAATTACTTGCTTGAATTGTGGAGTTCAACTTGGGTAATTGTCAAAGTTTGGGAGAAGTACAAGGTGGTCTCGATTCTGACAGGTAAGTATTGAGTGGTTTACTATGGAATTGATATGCAATGTTCTGGTGACAAATGAGTTCTTTTGAGTGGAATCTTTCTTTCGGCCTTTTCTTTCTTTGCTTGAGGACAAGTAAGAAGCTAAGTCTGGGAGAACTGATATACCTTATTTTTATCGGTTTTGAGCTCATTAATTCGCATGTTTTAAGAATGTTTTCTTGCATTTTAGAGTCTTTTCAGATAGAAAATAGGTTAAATTCGGATTATACCTGCAAAGCTTGGTTAAGGATGAATCAAAGTAGTTTTTGGAATTTCAGCAGCAGAGCGGCGATCGAGTGATCAATACCTTGACTGATCGATCATCCACCCTTAGTTAGAGCGCGCTTGATCCGTTGATTGACCAAGACCTTTTGAAGATTGAGCATGCCAGCTTGATCGATCGATCCATACCTTTGATCGATCGATCCTCGAAGCTGAAAAGGAAAAAAACCAAATTTTTGTTATTTAACACCTGTTATTTTTAGGACCTACATAAGACCGATTTTCATTATTTTTGGAGAGAATCATTGTTACATGATCAGAACCTGTAATTGAGTTTTTGGGAGAGGAATTTCGATCCACACACTATTAGTGAAGATTTCTAAACTATCTTATTTCAATTCGAAGTACCTTTATGATTTCTATTATGTCTTTCAAATTGTTCTTCTTCACAATGTCTGAGTAGTTCCATAATCAAGTTTAGGGATTTCTAAGGTTGCAGAAAATTGATGAATAGGAACAAATAGGTATTGTTATATGTGTTCTCCACCTATTGATAACCTTAATGCTTAGATTAGAGTATGATCCTAGATTACCTAACACTCCAAAAGCTTATTAAGAATTAGATCCTCCTTAGGTGAGCAATCAATCCTTAACCATGACAGCTGATGTTAAGATTGATTATGGACTTACCAGACCCATTCGGTAATACATATTAGCCTCCTGGTACCAATGATAGTTAGGAACACTAGGTTGCTGAATATAGTAATTGATACCAAGATAGTAGATAGGTTATAATTTTATGTAGGAGTCGAGATTGTTGAGTGAATGTTTCCCGATTCTAGTTTGAATTCCCTAGTTTCCCGATAAACTTCCTAAGCTTGGTATTTTAGTTCATCGATTGTTATTCATTAGTTCTGTTTCGATGTAGTTTAAAACCAACTTTCTATTCGTCTTAACTCTAGTTTAGTTTTAGAATTGATAGTGTGATAACTTGGTTCATGTGGATACGATCCCTAGATTACTACGCAATTTGTTGTGCACTTGCAGTATATATATAGGGTAAAAATCTGAGTATATCATCGTTCCACAAGAGTTAAAAAAAGTTTGAGATGTGTTGGAGCTTTAGTTTTGGACTGCAAAAGATAAATCCAGACAGCCCGAGAATAATAGTCCACGATTGGTAAGAAGTAGCTTGAACCACATAAAGCCAAAACACGATAAGGCCCCCACAAATCACAATGAATCAATTGAAAAACTGAAGATGTTTTATTAGTGCTCAATGGGAAAACATCTCTTGTCGGTTTTGCACGAATACAAATATCACAACTCTTGGATTCGAAATAAGAAATATGAAAATTAGAAAACAGCTGCAGCTTAAATACTTTTGATGATGGATGACCCATTCGATGGAGCCACAAGTCTGGAGACTTCAATGCCGAAACCTGTAACACTGCCGTTGCGTCAACATCTTTGAAAAAATAAAATCCACCTCTCTGCTCACCCGCTCTAATCATGATTTTCTTGATGCGGTCCTGAATGACACAAAATGTATCAGTGATGTAGAAAATACAGAAATTTTCCCGAGCTAACTGATAGATCGGGATCAAATGGCACTTTAAGCTGTCAACAAAATAAAATTCAAGACAGAGATTTGATCCCAAACAAACATGTCCACGTGTTGTTAATGTTGTGAAACGACCATCAGGTAACTTAATCAACACAGGTGGCATCGATGATACATCATGAAGAAAAGAAAGAGAACTTGTAATATGATTAGAAGCACAGTTAATGACATACTCGTGAGATATTCTTTTGTAGTTGAACGCTTTTCACTTAGCATATTAATGAGTGTCTTCTATTAATCATCTGTAAGACCAGTGATTCCAAATTTTTCTAATGTAGGACCAGGGGTTACATGATGAGCACTTGCAGACGCATGAGCTTTTCCTTTAGAGACCACCTGATTGTTACGATTTGCAGAAGATTAAGCTGATTGGGAAGTGTTACCTAGCTTGGATTTATTCTTGTCATACCACTAGTCAGGATAACCAATGTTCGTAAAACAATTTTCTGAAATGTGACATGTACGACCACAAGTAGAACATATCAGAGAAGAGTTTTAGTTTTAAGAAGTATGATGAGAGCGATAAGTTGTAGTCTGGACTGCAAAACTTGCGCCATTGACTCTGTCATCATGGATATGTATTCCACGCCTTGATTCTTCATCTTGAGTGACTTTGTTGTAAGCTTCTTCAAGAGAAGGTAGAGGATCACGAGAGAGAAGACTTGATTTTACAAAAAAATAAACAGCATCGTCCAAACCCATAAGAAATTGATGCAGTTTATCTTTCTCTCTTTTGCGTTTGACATCTTCCATCGTCTTAGCTTGTTGGTAGTCAGCTACGGTTCGCCAAAGTTTAATGATTTTTCCATAGTAAACTTCGATACCCATTCCTGTTTGACGACAGTTTGCTAATTCTGCTTTGAGTCTCTGAACTCGTTGACCATTCTTAACGCTAAAACGTTTTTGTATGTGTGTCCAGAGTTTAAAAGCTTCATTCGTAACCAATGAGTTTGAAATGCTATATCGATTGTGAGTTTGATCCAGGAGACAACAAGAGCATTATTGGCAATCCAGTCTTCGTGGTCAGGCAAATATTCATCGGGTTGAGGAATATATCCATCAACAAATCCAAATTTCTTGCGTGCTTTCAAAGCCAAGCGCAAGTTTGAGGCCCATTCGTAGTTGGGACCTCAAAGCAGCGATTTAGATATTAGAGTTCCAAAATTGTCTCCGGAGGTAAGATCATAAGGAGATATTGTTTGTCGCATCTCAACTCGGGCAGGAGTGCTGCTGATGTTTGAATCGGTACTCATGATGAAAAAGAGAACGAAACATAGTGTTTGCTTAAAAATTGAACTGTAATCATGTTGTAGTTTAGGTTACGGCTCTGATACCATGACAAGAAGTCTCACGTTCATTAAAAGCATTCTTAGGTTTCATTAACAGAGACAATGTCTCATATACATTATAACATCTTTGTATAAAACAATATGACAAAATATAGCCCATAAGGACCCAATAGAAATCTTCCCTTGTCAATCTCCTGGTTTTTTATAGTGGTCAGAACGACTTTGATTTTATTCACTACAAAAAATTGGATCTATTGTAATGATTATATTATAACTATAAATATTAGTAATTTGTGATGCTTTTTATATATTTTTGTTATAATATTTATTTGTTACATTTTTTAAAAAAAATATTATGACTCTATTTTGTAATAATTTATGACGAAATTGTTAATATATTTATTTTCGTCATCAGTATTATTACGTTTTTGTTACGAATGTTTATATTGCAATTATTCACCAATTGTCACATAAATATATATTATTGTGAAGAAATATTAAGTCTTAGTACTATTTTTTCCTTATAGTGAGTTTTACACAACTTCTTTAAATTTTATTTACTGTTTAGATTTTGTTCGGTAAACACAAACATTGTGAGGTGAAAAAAGAACACGGCATATAGAAAATATTTTTTCATACAAATAGAGTGATGGATGCTATGTTTCACCCAATAATCCGACAGAAATATAATGTCTCTATGTATAATACAAACAATGCTAATAATAGAAACACGCATTCAATTGTAACTTACCAAGCACGACGAAGTAGCTTGTGCACAACGTATGACAACCACGTGACCTCTAAATGTTCTCTGCTTTTTGACGACTCAGCATTGTTTAACACATTCCACTCAACATTTTTGTTACACGTGCCAATACGGGGGACTACTGAAAATTATCAAGAAACTAATCGACGTGGCGATACATTCAGAAAGAGCTCAAGATCAAGTGGTAGAAAATCAATTTGGGATTTTAAAGAGTTTGCCTGGTTAATATTTTTACTATGCGAAACTAAAATCATATTTTACTAATATTTTTACACAAATATGAGTTCATATATTCGGTTCATTTAAATATCTGAGTCTGAATATATATATGTAGGGTGCATTATTCCATAAGAATAATCCAACTCCTTCCATATAACTTGAAACTCCTAAGTTATAAAAAAAACTAATCGACGTCGAGAAAATGTTATAAAACTAATTAACTAAGCATAGAATATACAACATGTGCTGGTAATTATTTGTTGCCTATTAACGAAGATTGGAACGTATATACGTATGCATATCATATCATATGACGTACGCACAATGATGAACATAGAAGTGAAGAGTGGAACGTGCATGCACTACAAATAGACGTACGCATGAGCAAACTCTTCGACCCAAAAAATAGAGATGAGATCTGTGGAGACTAAAGGTGCGCTACACACACCTCCGCATGTTGAGTTATTTGGGAACTACATTTATAGAATATTACATCATTTTTATTTTATTTTAACAATCAAATGTATAAGACCTGGTCTATTATCTAAACTAAATTCTATAGGTTACATAATTTTTTGAAATCGAAATCTAGTAGACAAAACTGTGAAAATAAATGTTCATAACAAAAGTCACTTGTATATATTATTTGTCTTTTTGATAACTTGTATATTACTTGTTTTTTTGATAACTTGTATATTAATTGTGATTGACACTAAAAGCAAAAGGAACTTTTCTTTAAGGGTGTCGATAGATTTTGTAAAGATACTTTAACACTATAACCATACAAAATTTCGAGGAAAATTCACCTAATCATGTAGCCAAAAGCGAAGAATTAAGATATATTTCCAAAAATACCAACTAATCATGTGGCCAAAATGGAGGAAGATATATTTCCAAATGATAACCAAACAAAATTTTTGTTTTGTTGTTATAAAAAGATATACTTTGCATATGTAAACAAAATCTTCTTTATTTCGTTTCTATTCATTTCCTTCCTCTTTTTTATTGTTTTTGTAGTAGTCATTACTGTTGTTAATGAGTCGGTCCTATTCATTCCAAATGCATTTCATCAAATTAACATAAATTATTCTGTAATGATAATAAAATATAGGGAGAATTGCAAAAATGCCCCTCAAAAAAAGACATTTTCATCACTGCCCTCATTTTTTGGACATTTTCAAAAAATGCCC
>OVBA01005725.1:0-19035 GCA_900406435.1 Lepidium aucheri
ATAACACGGTATTTAAGTTAATGTTATGCTTTTATTATATAAGAGATATGTACATATTCAATGTATATGTCTGCATACTTGTCTATGGTGGATATGTATACCGTGAACATATACTACTGAATTTATACACTGTTGGCCGAATTTACAATTTAAAAAAATGGGCAGAATTTGCAATTACAAAAGCACAAGTTTTGCAATATGTATTACTTAAAATTTCGATATCTTAACTTAAACATTTATTGCTATAGAAAAACCAAATAAGCATATACATATGTTGCAAACTATATCAACGACATAGGATCATATTATTGTCATGCTACTAATATAAACTCTTATCATGCATGAACTTTTACAATTATATAGATTTTGTTCATGATGATAGATATGGTAATATCATATTCCGCCGCATGGCACATGTTATCATCATCATCAATCACAGTAGTTTTTCTTATTAGTTACGACATAATTATATCTAAATGCATGGGTCCTGGTGAATATAAAGTTTAAGCACCAGTCTCTCTAAGCCCTTTAAGCGCCTGCAATTACGTAAAGTACATCAAAATTAATTAGGTCCAATTCCACTCATGATTTTATTCAGTTACAAAACCAGTTCAGCCGACAATAGCTTCTGGTCCTATTCTAGTCGACAAACACGCCTGTTTATGGTAGATTGGACCAGGTCGTAACCTTAACCGACCGGTTAGAGATGCTTCCAATCATATGTATGCACATATAATGAATTGGTCCGGTTGGAATCAGTTACATTATTCCGCTAGAGCATTAAATATTCTTACATGTACCGCCACACCGAACGTAGCATTTGTGTTCGCACCGGCTTAGCTTTTTTGCTGAAAAAAAGAGAGAATATGAAAAGGGACTAATGTAACTAGGAAGCTTAATTAGCATAAATCAAGAAAGGTGAGAATCATTACTACTGGCGGAACCGGCGCAGCCGGTGCTGCAAGATTCGTAGCAGTTGATTGTGCCTAATTTTTATATGGTCCGGGGCCTAACTGAGCCTCGGCCACAATATCACACTTGGAAGACAAAGCCACCAGAACCAGAAGAGTTGCCACTAACGTCACTTGCTTCTTCATCATTCTCTATTTCTCCGATTTTCTTTTCGTTTCCTACTTAGATCACAGCTATCTTTGTTTTCTCCTTTTCTACCTATGATCTAATGTGATAGTTTGTGGGTCTATATTTATAAAATGTCTAAGAAAGGAAAAAGGAAAAAGGAAAAATGAATGTCGACAGGTTTCCATCTACACGCTTCATGATTCATCACCATACGTTTTCTATCTATCATTTTCAATATCCAACCTTATTACATTGGATTTTAGTGAAAACCTAGGAACGATAGATCACATATACCGACGAATTACTGATATGGACCATATACAATCCTACATAAGAAAAATTCACTTACAGATTAGTAGATCATGCTCTACAAGATAATATAAACTGATATGGACCCATAATATAACTTAGTTTATAAGACCATCTCCAACGATTAGAACCCCAATTGGAGTTCTTAACATTTTTTTAATATAAATAATAAGTTAAGAATTCTATAATGAATTTTTAATTTTTTGTGATTCCAATGGTAGAACCCCACTTAGGGTTCTTGAAATTTTTTGTGAAAATATATAATTGTAAGTAAACTCCAATTTTCTCCACCACCTTTAAGTAAAGCATTACAAGTCTATAAAATTACAAGTGATTTTGCATTCTTCATTCTTCAATCTTCAATCTTCATTCAGCATTATGCATTCTTCAATCTTCAATTAGTATTATATATTATGCACATTCACAAAGCAACATGTCTGTAAATAATTTGGCATTAAGAACCATGTTCTGTAATAATCTTCCATCCCACCTCTACCCCAAAGAAAACAATGAAATCATTATATATATAGAAAGAAAGTGGCAAATTAGTGAGAGACAGGCTCAAATTATTGTTTCAACAACTTAATTATTCTCTCGTCAAAGAACATGTTTGAAACAATGAAGAATGTAAGAGATAATACAAAGCAAAATCAGAAACACAAGATTCTTTACTCCTAAAACTTGAGACAAAAACAAACACAAGGTTCATATAATATAATTTGTTTTGAAAAATGCTCAATCTGGCAGAGCGAATCATTGGTAACTCCATGTGCAGTGTGAGGAGTCGAAGAAACTTAAAGCATTGAAGGAACTTCTTACCTCAGAACTAAGAAGACGCTGTGATTAACTCAAGATTGAGCTATAAACCTTGAGAGGAAGCCATTAAGAGACGCCGTGATTAACTCAAGAAAACCTGATATAATCTGCTAACTGAGATGCAGGAACTAAGTAAAGCCTTAACCTTTTGTGATTCAAATCGAAAATAATCATTATCATGAAATAGATTCTCAAGAGCTTCGATGGTATGTTTAGGGGAAACGATGACAAGTGGCACACAAGCACAATCTTCTTCCTGCACATAACATAACCAACAATTACCGTGTAAAATCATAAGTACATGACAAGAAGAATTCATGATTACGAGAATTACGTATCAGCTAACCTTTGGGAACCTTTGCTCATCATCAAGTATCATATGAAAGTACGAAACTGAAGCATTCTCACCTTCTGGTTCTTCGTTCTCATTATCATTGAGAACCAAACAAATAGAAACTTTACCCTCAGAGAATAGACTTTTCCCTTGTTAAAGGAAACTGAAGTTATCACCTACTATCTCTTTGCTTGCATCAGAACTGAGGCATTCCCGTGACACATTCAGAGTATATTGGGATTCTCTAGCTCTCAGCACATTGATTTCCTCAGTTATATTCCATCTAATTCATCAAGATCCAAATCAAAAATGAGAAAACAGATTTCTCGTGAATATTAGGAAATTTCAGCAAATTTACTGCCAAACAACAATCATAGTCAAACAACCGTAAAATCATCAAACAATCCTAAAATCATAATCAAACAACCATAATAACTAAACATTCACAATATCTTACCTATCCGTTTCGAAAAGAAGATCCCCAATGATTTGTGAAAGAATCAATCCGATTTTTTCCCAAACTCGGATCTTTGAAGCAACTCACCACACGCCTCCACTGTTCACACGCGGCCGCCCAAATGAAGAATCATGCTATTCTCACCGTCGATTGGAGAGATCGCTACCGGAGGAGAAGAAAAAAAATTGTTTTCGCTCGAAGAGAGAAATGAGAAATGTTTGGAGACCTAGTCAATTTTTTTTTTGCACAAAATCCTTCTACCAATTAGACATTGACACGTCACCGTCTCTTAACATTTCTAAAACCTCTTAAATAAGAACCGATTCTACGCATTTCTATCTATTTTTAATTTAATTAAATGCCATTAATTGATAAGAACTCTCTAAGAACCTGGCGTTGGAGATGCTCTAATGTATTAGACCATCTCCAATCCTCGAAATAGAGAATGGTTTCTTAAAAATAAAATATTGTTATTTTAATTATTATTTTAATTAAATTTTTTACATCCAATTATTAATTTACACCTCACTTATTGGGTTTCTTAAAAATTAGAAAGATGTTCTTAATAAGAGACTTTAGAGCACCATTATTAGTAGTCTCTTAATAAGAGTCTCTAAGTATTATAAAATGATTAGATTAGAAAAAAGTAGAGTTAAGAGATGTATTTTTGTTTTGAGTTTGTAGGTGATTAATGATAGGTTCTTAGGTGAATTTCTTAGAAATTTTTTTAAAATTTTTTTAGATAACTTAATTATTATTGCAAATTAAAAATTGTAAAACATACAATTAGCTATAATAAATAATCTTAAACAAAATCATTTTAATCATGATTGGTTGAAAATTTAGTTTATATGTGCTCGACCAAACCATTCTTCAATTGTTCATCGATAATTCGATCACGAATTTGAGTTCTAGTAGCCATATGCCGTTCATTACTATGTTGATCGTAGTATTGAAGTAATTCCCATAAATAAAACAGAGTGTCGTAGGTTTATGATTATCACTAATCCAAACTAGCTCCATTATTGTTTAACATATATTCATGTTTATATATAAACTAATTAAGAGCTCGATCAATAATTACGAAATCGACTGTACATAAGTAGTTAAAGAAATGAGACTCTTAAGTTCCAAACCTTGATAGAAAGATCAAGACTCCCACTATAAACCATACAAGAATAACCAGAATTTGAATCGGAATCAGAAAGTGAGACAGCCAAACACTTAATAAGTTTAGTATGTCCTTCTAAAACTGCCAAACAAGAATAACCCTCTTTCTCTATTAATCCTCTCTTCCAAACCCTCAAGCTCTTATCCGTTGATCCACTAAACACCAAATCTGATGAAACTACTAAACAAAGAATCGCCTTCGTTTGTCCTCTTAAAGCTCCAACAACAGACATATGTGATTGCTCATCAACATCATCATCATCTTCTTTGCTTAATATTTCCCACACAAGTATTGATCTATCACAAGTTCCTGAGTAAAGAACCTAGCCATCTTCACTAACTGATATGTCACAGACTATTAGATTCCAAGCAGACACTCAGCATTATTAACACAGATTATTAAAACAACTCTAAAACAACTCTAAAACAGAATCTAACCAGAACTTTTAACTAAGATCATAGATAATTCCTTCAAAAACTTTAACTAAGATCTCCATAATCAAGAATTTGTTCAGTAATCACATCATTCCTAAGATATGCCCACAATTCATCAGTAGAAAAGAAGAGAAAAAGTACCAGAATAGCCACTAGGGAGTGAGATAGTTACTCCCTGCAACTTCCTTCCTCTGAAATGAGCTTCTTCCATTCTTACTCCATCAATTTTGACCTCTACAGTCCAACAACTTTCGACATTAATCTCACCAAATAAACTCATCAGAAATAACCCACAAGTCCCAGACTTTGAGTTCTAGTTCGTACCAAACCCTTTTGACTCAGGATGTTCTATATAATGCCACCAATTTTGGTCAAGAGATTTAATTAAATCATGTAATTGATAAAAGTAAAGAAGACGAATAGTAAACGAAAATCATGGAATGCCCAAATCTACATTACAGACGCAAAATCGCCATAATCGAGATAAAGAATTGGCCGAAAACTAACCTGAGAACTGAAAATTCAGGGTTCGTAGATTGCCGGGGAAGAGCCCAAGTTAGGGTTTATAGATTCCCTAGAAACTAACCTGAGAACTGAAAACTCTGATTTTCTTTCCCCAATTTTGATCTGGTTCTTGTGTTTTCAGTGAGAGAAATTGAGAGAGACGAGAGCGAGACAAAAAAGAGAGAGAGAAAAAAATGAATCGTAGAACAATTCCTCTGTTTTTTTCTCTGTATTTCTTTTACCGGCCAATCAGAGGAAAACACATCACTGTCTCTTAAATCAGAAAACGTTTCTTGTTTAAGAAATGTTTCTAACCATTATAATTAAATTTTGATTTATTTTTAATCATAAATAATCCTAAGAAACCCACTAAAACCCTGCGATAATGTTGCTCTTAGAACCCCTCTCTTCTCTTTCCCTTATAGTGTTGATTATTTTATTATTAAGCACCCCTCTTTAAAACTCTTCTTTGGAAATGCTCTTAAACATTATTTACATTATAATAATATGACTCGGATTGAATTGACTCTGAAAAAATCAAATTGATACAACAATAATTCAAAAAATAAAGTGAACAACCAGATTGAAAAGAAAAGAGCCTAATATGGACTGTAAACCGACTGGATCTTGCTGCTGATCGACTTGATCAGCTTTTGATCTGAGGTTGTATTTGAGGAATGTTTGGATTAGGTCGACCTACGTACGTAATTAGGTAACTAATTTCTCTTTTGGTGTGTTAATCTCGTATTTCCCTTCCTAAAAATACACCTAAAACTATGATTATGATTCCAAACATACGTAGTAACACACCAAATCACTTTAACATAAGAAAAAAATGAAATGAAACTAATTGTATGTTAAAATTGACCTCTATGTTTAAGGACGTTTCTTAACGTTTTTATGTGATTCACTGCTTTCATTTGGCTGGCCACGGCTTAATTTTTATTTGATAAATGGCTTAATTTCTGTCATTGCTTCATGCTTGTTTCTTGGTTACTTAGATTATCTCCAATGGGATCTCTTAAGAATAAAAAAGTGAGTCTCTTAAGAATAATATAATAAAAAGTAATGATAATGGAAGAGAGAAAGTGAGATGAGTCTCTTAAATAAGAGATTTAAGAGACTATGAGATAAATAATATGAGACTCTCAATCTAGGTGGCTTTCTCTTATTGGTTCATTTCTTTTTCTAGAATTAATATTTAATTTTAAAAATACATTACCTTAAAATATTAGTTTTTTATTATTTGGAGACTCAAATCAAGAGACTAATGGTTAAAGGTGCTCTTAGTCTTTCTCGGCTACGTAGTTCTTTTTACGTCTAGTAACAATCTATATCAAAAATATATATTCACTTTTATATTCGGAAAGTGGTACTATACTTGCTCAATATTGTAGATTATGTTCCCGTGCATGGGTAAGCTATCATCTAGCTGTAGTTTTGATTATTCATTATTGGTTACACAGTAATAAGATCTAGATGGATAATGCATATAATGTTTAAGCAATAGTCTCGCTTGCCCTTTTAGCACCTACAATGTACATAGTATATTACCATCAGTTGGGAATCCAGTTTTGGTTTCAGTCAATTATGTAAAAACTCATCCCAAGATTACGATCAGATTCTAGTAAACAAATACAATATTAAGTTTCATAGTTACAGGGTAAATCGGATCACATCCTTCAATTCTAACCAACCGGTTAGGACTCTTTCCAATCATACATATATCACAGATCGTTTTAAAGGATTATATATATTACCTGGCCATCCGCATTTCTTGGCGCATTTGTGTTCGCATCTAGACGTCTTTTTGGCTGAAAAAGAGAATGCATATATCTTAATAGGGGTTTATATAATTGGAAGCCAAAGGGAACTAAAAAAAGAATTAGAGTACTAACTCAGCCACTGCCACCATATCGCAATAATCGTAACAGTCTCCGGAGACTAATTCAGCCACTACCACCATATCGATGGTGGATGGTATAAGGTCACGAGAATCAGAAGAGCTGCCACTATCATCACTTGCTTCTTCATCATTCTCCCTACTTTCCTTAGATACTTTTTTGTTTATTGGATTTTTACTTTACTCTCTCTCTCTCTCTCCCGACTTCTGAAATGATAATTATTGAGTATTTATGGAGATGTCTTCGTTGTCAGATCTGACGTTGTGGACACGCTACATAATTATTGAGGATTTATGGAGATGTCCTGATTTTTAGATATATTTTAGTGGAATTTGATATTTAGGTTGCAAGAAAATTTTAGATAAATTTGAGAATTTTATATTGGAATTGAGACAATGTTTGATTGATTGATGCATCGCTGGATGTTTGTATGTGTTGATTATTGAATTTAGCAATTGATTTCACATTAATCTCAATGAAATTTAAGATTTTTGATTTTCTCATGCATTTTGGAGAAAGTGAAATCTCTCTTTTTCTTTGGTTGTTGGTTTACATAGAATGGTTTAAGTAGGTGTCCGAGCACTTTTGTCCGACCACAATTAACTTTTGCGCCTGACCTTTAGATCGACCTCATCACTGATGATCATTCGATCCAGCTCTCCGAGAACTTGAGATCGATCGATCGTCACCCAGATCGATCGTCACCCAGATCGATCGATCCATATGCTCAGGTTCGTTTCACTTCTCCATTATCTCCCTTTGTATTCCTATGATATTTTTGTGTAAGTTGTACTTCTTTTAGATTTATTTTCACTCTGAGATGGTGTGAAGTAAGTCTGGGGGAGTACACTTGCGATGACTAACGCGTTTTGTTTCTTTTTTTTCTTTTTGATTCTTTCTGTTATTTTTCTTGAGTCAGTTTTTGAGTCAAAACAGTTTTAGGGAATTATGATTTTTTGAGGAATAGACATACTTTCAGGAACTTAAGTGACCAGTGGTTTAAGCTTGACAGAGATCTATGACTATTGGAAAACCTAGAGATTGTGCAACTTCTCAATGTTACACATATCCTCTCGGGTATTCGAAGAATCTCATGTCGACTTCACACTTAAATTGACTTAATCTTCTTGTCAAGGGGATTGATATGCATCAGATCGGATTCCTCTCTTCAGTCCTGAAAGACTTATTCGTATGAGTATGGTTCCCCTCTCTTAATCATTTCAAAGTGTTTGTGCTAAATATGCCATCTCTAAAGTAACTATAAAACAAAGTTGGATGCAATGTTAGTAGACTGAGGAAAACTCCAATGACGCTACTCTTGCCTTCATTCTTTGAGTTGCTAAAGAACCAACTAGTTGAAAAAATAAAATGATACCCTAGGTAAGTAGGGAGATATCTGGTTGGACAACCGATATAAAAAATAAAATGATACCCTAGGTAAGTAGGGAAAAATCGGCTGCAAAGTGAATGAAATGAGAGGAAAGTAATCATAGGGAAGATAGTCTTTGTGTTTAGATTATGACTGAAGAAGAATCCATGTGTCCTTGATCGGTATTCCCTTGATGAGACTGCACTTAGATACTTTAGGAAGTCGGTATGGTGCATTTAGATTTCTTGTTTGGATTGTGAAGTTTTCCTGGGACAGATGTAAAGTCTGAGGGAAGTACAAGGTGGTCTCGCTTCTGCCAGGTATGTTTTCATGTGGCTTACTAAAGGGATTTTTCTTGTGGTGTTCTTAGGACGGAAGGAGTTCCCGCGTTTTCAAACCTCTTTTCAGTCTTTGCTTGCTTGAGGAAAAGAAAGAAGCTTAGTCTGGGTAGGGGAAAGGACTTCCCACGTTTTCAAACTTCTTTCTCATTCTTGGTCTTTCTGTTTGCTTGAGGACAAGCAATAGACTAAGTCTAGGGGAGTTGATATACGGTGTTTTTATCGATTTTTAACCCTTGTTTTTCCATGGTTTTATTGAGTAAAAGTATGTGTTTTAGAATCTTTTAATCTGTTTTAGAGTCTTTTCAGGTCATAGGTCATATTTGGAGAAGATGAGCTGTTTTGCGTGAAACCGAGCATATGGAGATGTAGAATCATGCAGATGCGTCAGAAGTTTGGATTCTTTTGAAAGCTTTCCCACCGTTGTATGGAGCTGAAATTTTGACACAAGATAGCCATGTGAGTTAGCTTTCATCTGGAGATGGTTTGAGGGCAATCAGACAAGTGTTTAGGAATATATGACAATTTTACTGAAGACATGTCATTCTGGCCGAGAACAGACGCCATAGGAAGATGCGCTCGACCTGTTGATCGACCTAACATCTCAAGATCGATCGATCAGACCTTAGATCAACCTTTCGATCGACCTGCTGATCAATCGATCATCAAAGTTTCGCGAGAAAACCCTGAAATTTTCATATTTCACCTAGTTTAACTTATTTTGTACCAGAATGATTTTCCCTTGGTCAAGCCACATTTTAGAAGAAGAATCCTATCATTGTTTCCAGCATCCACTTTTAATTGTAACCTTGGGGTGAGGATTTCATTCTCCACAACTCTTTGGAGAAGATTTCTAAACCGTCTTTTATTTTCTATTGCAATTCATGTTTCTTTTCATTATGCTTTGTGTTTCTCCTTTGATCATGTCTGAATAGATTCCTTATCGGGTTTAGGAATTTTTAGGGATTTAGGAATTCAATGAATTAGGGACAAATAGGGCTCGATGTTATGTGTTCTCCATCTAAGACTGGGTTTAATGCTTAGGTTAGACTGGCAACCTAGTCTATGATCTTAGGTTGTTTAACTCTCCAAAAGCTTGTTAGATGTCTGAACTAGCTTAGATGAGCAACTAGTCCTTAACCAACGACAGTTAATGTTAAGGCTAGTTTTGGACATATTAGATCCAATCGATAATGCATGTTTACATCTCTAGGACCAACGACATTTAGGAGCACCAGAATGATAAACAGAGTAGTATGCACCACGATAGTGGGTTTGCTAGAATTCTATGTTTAAGTCGAGAATTGGTTTAAAGCATGTCCAGAATAGTTTCCTGATTTCACTCCCTGCTTCCTGATGAATTCCTGATGCATGATGCTTTTATTTATTAGTCTTACATCGTTTATTGTTTTGTTTTGTTTCCATCGTTATTTGATTTGTCTTAACTTAAGTTCACTCTAAAGATTGATAGTGTAACCATTGGTCCTCGTGGATTCGATCCTTAAGTGCTGCATCGATACGATATGCACGAGAGGTTAAATTGGTATAATTAACCTTTTATCACTGTTTGTGGCATTTTCTTTTGCTTGATAACTCATTATGTTTTTCTATTCAGGGATGTTAAGTTACAAACTTTCAAAAGTTGTAATTTTCTTTTGTTTCCTGAGATTAATCAAGCTTCAGTTCTATGTTTTATCTCAATGTCTAACAAGTGTATGACTGTAGAGTGTTCTCTAGTGTAGTTTATTCTCTGTTTCTTCTTTTGACATATACTTGTGCATTAGCAACATCTTAAGTCAAAAAGAGGGAGATTGGAGATGCTCATAACTATAAAGTGATCATGTGCAAGGCAAGAGACTAAAGTTAATGAAGAATATGTGAGAAGCATGTGTGGCGTAGAGCTAAAGATATTCGAAGTTGTTAAGAGATTCAAATAGAAGATCTTATCAAGAGAAGATTCAAATGAACTGATAAGATCTTTTAGTTTATAAAAGAGATCTTATCAAGAGAGAGTGTGAGTGATTGTAGGAATATAAAATGAGCTTTTAGTTTATAAAAGAGATCTCAATCATAAACCAACTCTCCAAGAACTTAGGGCATAAGGTTTAAAGAGCTAATGAATTGTTTTTTACATTATCAATTTTTGATAGAAAATTATTTTAGCTTGGTTTCTAGAGTAGTCTAAATCCAACAAGTGTTTGTTTTTTGAAGAAAAGAAAACATTGAATAAAACTTATCTTTTGGTTTAATCTTTGTATTATTTGCGAATTAACATTTTCAGCATGTATCGCTGGACCATCCAAAATTTGAACTCCTACACAATTTATCTAGGCCATTTTGTTGGAGTACTATTTTGAAGCAAGGGAGTCACAGCATCTCCAAAAGAGATTTTTAATAAGGGGTTCTTACAAATAAAATAATCAAAAATAATTAAAATAATATTATTATTAAGGAAAAAGAAGAAAAAAGGGTTCTAAAGTTTTTTACTCTCTCTAATTTTTGAAAACCCCAATAAATGAAGTACGAATAAATAATGAATAGATGTAAAAATCTAAAAATTAAAATAATAATTAAGATAATAATATTTTATTTTTTAGAAACCCACCTTCTTTATTCTGAGAGCTTGTACTGTTAGTTAATACAAACATGAGATCTTTTTTCAGGCTATGCAGGTAAGGTGACTAGATCTCAATTAGACCGATCGACTGATTCGGTTTTCAAGACAGTACTGGTAAAGATATTATACTTATCTCAAACAACTAGTATTTAATCAACCATTGTATCTGATATTATTGGTTACAATAATATAGCAAACGATAAGTTATAAAGAGATACGATTATTGTAAGACTAAGATTATAACATAATTAATTATTAAGGGATCTTAGTAAATAAATTTAAAAACCAGTCTCTCCGGTCTTTTGAGCATCTGCATTTTTACAAAGTACATCGACATCAGTTCCAAATCTCACTTTTGATTTTTCCACGAAGTTACAAAAACAAACTCATCCCACAACACAACTTATGATCCGGATTCTAATCGAGGAAGCATTAAGTATTAGATCAGAAACTCAAAATCTGTTACACGCATGTTTATTCTATAACATTAACCGACCGGTTACGAGTTACTAATTACTACCAATCAGGCAAAAAATGTATAAAAGACCGGTCCGGTAGGGATGAAGTTTTATAAATTTACCTGGGCCGCATCGAATGGAGCACTTGGCTTCGCATCGGGATGTCTTTCTCACTGAAATAAAGAAAATAGAAGATTTGAAAGGGAATGATATAAGACAGAGCTTTAAGGGAAATTAAGAAAGAAGGGAGAGTAGTTACTGTCTGGCTGGACGCAGGCGGTGGAGCACCCGTCGTAGCAATCTCCGGGGCCTAACTGAGCCTCAGCCACCATATCCAAGTTAGAAGTTAAAGCCACCAGAATCAGAACAACAGCCATTATTGTCACCTGTTTCTTCATCATTATCTCTCTCTCTGATCTGCTTACTTAGATCTTTGTGTTTGTTGTTTGTTTTATCTTCTTTAGCGGAAGGTGATATTTTTTATGGGTATTTATAGAAATGTCATAGTTGCCAGGTTTGACCAAAAGTCCATGTGCACGTGTCATGCATGATTCCTCTCCTAATTTAATATATTCCTTTTATTCGTCAAAACTGTCTACTGTATTTGTTTTCCTTCGACGGTGGACTAATTATTGATTGGCTACTTAATGGTTATGCCACTATCAAGTTAGCATAATCATTAAGTTAGGTCCTCAAGTTGCAGTATATATATAAGACGGACACCAAAAATTCATTTTTGGTGCAAAACTTTTTTAATGAGATATCAACAATTATATTAAACTATCAACTTTGGTGTTTTTGCTACAGTATCATATTAAGTTTGGTGTAATATTATTCACTATACAAAATTAAAATATTAATATTTATTTCTTCTTTATTTATTAATATTTTTTAAATATCACCAAATTTGATTTTTCCATTCATTAATACAATTTAAATGATATTTATAGCAAATGTTGTAATTAATATAAAATTCTAATTGTAACTATATTAAAATTTAACAATAACTATTACGAAATTTTGATTGTAGTTATTTCAAAATCATTATTAACATGAAATGTTAATGTTAGTTATGTAAAATGTTATTATAATTTTTTTGTTAACAATGTTATTTGTAATTAATTTTAATTTTTTATTTTGTATAGATTATTAGTTAATATAATATATTTGTTTATTAGTATTCATAATTTGTTTAGTGTAATTTTATGTATTTTTAAATTATTTAGTTAGAAGATTAGTTTGTGTTTATTAAAATTGTTTTTAAAAAATATTTAACCTAATAATATAATAATAAAGAATAGTAGTTTTAGTATAAAATTTAATGTTGTAGTTGGAGTTAAACAAAAATAGAACACTAAAACATTAAATTTAGTGTAATTTCAACACTATATATAATGTTATGGTTGGAAGGGAGTAATTAAAAAATCTTAAACAAAAGTGCACAAAGCTTTTGACCAAAGAAAAAAAACTAAACAAAGCTTAGGCTTCCAGTCTCAAATCAAAGTTCAAAAAAAAAACCGTGGAAACATTTTGTAAAAATTTAATATAAATTTATACACTACAACGATTAACATGGAATTTACGGTGCCATGTTAGTTGCCATAATTTTGATGACGAGAATACAAGACAATGAAACAAAATAGAAATAGAAACAGCATTTTGTAGGTATTAGTATCTAGTTCTTAATTGCAGTTAATATTGAAGCCATTGGCCAATTTCTTGTATCAAAGTTCTTAATTGTATCTAATTGTATCTAGTCTTTAATTGTATCCAATTTCTGTTCTTTTTCTTTTACGGTCGACTTAAATTATATTTGTGGTGAACTATATGGTGGATTCTCTATTGTTTACTGCTGAAAGATTTCGAAGGTCCATTTCTTTGACATCCTTATTTGTTTCTATATGATCCGATGTTGCAGTCGTGCCACTCTTCGCTTCCTTCATTTTACACCATACCACTAGGTATACTCCTCCCACCATTATCATTGCACCAATTATACTGTAGTAAGTTTCGCAAACCAATTAGTGATTAGGTGTCACGCATATTGTATACACAAAAACATTCCTTTGTTGTACCTTCCCAAATGAAGCGATTCCTCTAACGCAAATGATCCGACAAGAGCAACGACCACCAACCTTAGAGGGCTAAATACCGTAACATATAAGGGTCCTTTTAATTCAACGCACCATGCCATGAGAGGCAAGACTAGACCCGAAACCACGATTCCCTACACATAATAAGTAGGGACTTTCAAAAATGTGCATTAATAAAAACACATTTACTTAGATACACAATTAGGTGCATTTCTAACTGATCCTTAATCATATTTGGGTTATATTAATTTTACCGAATACACCGTAGCTGCGAGACTAATGTCCCATCCTAACCGCCATTGCTTCAAGTCACGGTCCGAACAGAGAGCAACAATGATGCACACCAAGCTTCCCACTAGATTCATCAGACTTGTGTTCCAATAAAGTCCTCCAAGTTGCTTTCCTATTTTTGCCTATAAAAGAGAGATTGAATATGCGTTATCTTGCAAAATTTTATCAAACGAAAACACTTAAATATTTAATAGTATCTGATTTTCTCTTCCGACTATCTTTCCTACATAATTCACATACATAAACAATTCCTTTTCTCAAATTTCTTAGCAAAACTTACATCTTACCACTCGCACAACATATGTATCAATATATCTTTTATTATATGTTGCTAAATTTTTGTTTATACTATGCTTTATATTTAAGATTTTAGGCGTAAAATTTTATATGTACATAAATAATTTTCTACGATCGAGCTTAATTGGCACAAAAATTAGTGTTGATATTTTCATCCAAGAATAGTTTACCATGTTCACTATATATATTGTGTTACCATACACACAAATAAAGCATCCTCAAAGAATTAAAAACCCTTATCCAAAATTATTAGCTGTTGGACCTGGATCAATGCGTTAGTAATGAAATTAAACTAGTCAAGAGATGATAATTAAGGAGAAGTTGATAAGAGATAGCACTTGCCTGCAGTAGTAACCAAAGTGAAAAAGAAACGTTACTGCCAAGAACCATAAGAACCCCTGGGATGGAGATGTGGTGGTTCGCAGTGGCTCGACCATATGGTTGATCAGTAGTATGCGAGCTTTTAAGTAAGTCAACGTGTGTTGACCAGATATGTACCTCCCAACCTTTGTAGAATATAAAGATAAGGGCTCCACCGGCACCAAGCAGCGTTCCCACCAGCTTAGCCCTCCCTTCATTCGATCTCAGCCGTAGAGTCTCCATCCTGTGGATTAAACCACATATCGAACGGACAAGAGTTTGCATATTAGTTAAACAATAATGAATATATGTCTTCACAAAACAAAACAAAAATAAACTTGGAAACAGTATAATTTTATAAAATGAAGGGAACTGATTGTACTATTTAATAAAGAGTTAATGATTAAAGTTTGATGTGTCTAACCTAAAGAGCAAAGCCAGTACCAAGGTGAAGAGTGGGTTAAGTATGTTGGTCGCAGCAGAAAATGTTGCTGATGTTCGAGCCAGTCCCGGTAAATACAGAATATTTGGTATTGCCGCTCTGTTAAGGTAATAATTACAACTCGTGAAATTACTACAATCACAATGAATAATTTCACAGAGGTTCTCTTTAAGTTCACATGATACTATTTTAATTTGCAATTTGGCAATCCCAATATTCATCATCCATTACACCATTTCACAATAGTATACATATACATTAATTATACACTTTAATTTATAATTAAAACGTTGCAAATTTGAGTTAAATAACTGAATTGTTGTACTATATAGTTCTGAATACCCGAGCAACCCCGAAACAAATGCTTGTAAGAGCAACCTCCATGTAAATTCTGGCCGCTTCGTCCTGACACATAGAATATTCCAAAACAAAACATTTATTAAAATAAAATAATATTTTTTTTTACAAAAATAAATAAATAATGATAACATCGTGTGTCAAATGAATATAAATACACATAAATGACTTGGTTTAATTAGTATATTTTAAGTGGCTGCAAAATTCCAATATGATCATTCGAATATGTGAATTTTCTTTTACTTGTTTCAATGTGTTCAAATTCAGCTTTTAGCATAAATAAAGTTAAAGGAGGATAAAATGTCTATACTAATAAGAAAAAATGAAAGAGAAAAATGAAAGGAAACCTTTGAAAGATGAAGGCGAGGGGAAACATGAAAAGAGTAGCGAAGGAGAGACGATAAGCGACGAGCACTTTGAGATTGGTACCATCATTGGCTGTTATCTTAAACAATATGAACATTCCTGCGAACAATAACTGAACCACCACCATTGCAATTATGCCCTTCATTTCTTCCCACATTTCTCTATTTCTCCCCAACTATTTTTTCTTTTACTTTGAAACCCACTCCAACCACTAACTATCTCATGGTACTCCGGAGCCCAAGATCATCTTTATATATCTAGCTAAAGTGTCTTCAGTCTTTAATGCTACCTCTATACCTTTTTCATTGTGCTCCACTTCAATTGTAGATACCATGAACAAGTGATATAAGAAGATGTAAGATTCAAGTATACGTATTTATAAAGTGGTGATTAAATCAGGAAATTTTTTGAGGAGTAAACCTTCTATTGAGCGTGTAGAATTACTCCATTTTCTTGATGACAAAGGAAAACAGAATATGAAGTCTATACGTTAAGCAAAAATAAGAAGAAAACTAATATATGAATGAATGGATCTCCACAAGTTCTCAAGAGCGTTTCATTGAACATAAATTGTAAATTATAGACAGTATTGAAAAATTAACAAGAACTAAAAAAGGCAACATTTTAGGTTGATGTCGACACGTGCTAAGCATGCTTGGTGGCTTCCACTCGATGGGCCTAATGGCTTTGCCACACACAAGACATCTCCAAAAGAGAGAAAAAGGCTCCTATGTTATTAATGTCAGTACGCAACTGCGTATGTAAAAATCCAAGTTTGGAAGTTTTTGGTTTGGATTCTCTTCTAATACTAGATGATGTTTCGTGCGGTTGCACAGGATTATATTTTCGTGAAATTTTTGTTGTATATGGTTATTTGAATTTACTTGTTATTCGTATTTTTTTGAGAAATAATATATGGATTGATTTTGAATTAATGGATGGATTCATTTAATGTATATTTCTCTTATAATTTTTATGTATTGTGATGTTTATTCGGCATGTTATATTAATCTATATTATATATAATTATTATTTGTATATTATTTTTGTACTTTTAATATATATTAATGTTAATAAATAATCGTGGTTAGTTTTAGGTATGTGATTTTTTACACATTAGTATGTAGTTTTACATATTAATATATCCGATAGTTATAGCTTTGAAATACTATCAATGAATATGTTAGAAATTCAAGTTATATTTATTTCCGTATTATTGAAATTTGTTTTTAAATCACATTAGCAAACAAAATTTATTAAAATTTATCTAAAAATAAATACTTAATATATATATATATATATTCTATTTTTAAACTATAAGTTCTCGTTATAGATATTTTATAGCTAAAATATGAAATATATTTGTTTCCAATAAAAAGTTGCATATATTAAATTAATATACAAAAAAAGATTTAGTTTATCTTTGTCAACTCATAAATGAATTTTTCAAATTTTAAAACAATGATAGGAATATCTATATTTATGGTAAATTTAGTTAGTTTTATATATTTCTATATATTAAATTTTATATAAGGAAATTATTTATATCTATAAGTAGTTATAGTTTTGATTAATACTAAAAAATTTCACTTTGTTTTTTTTTTGAGAATATATTAATTTATATATTTGGTTGTATTGTATGCTATATACTATATATTACATCATTAATTCCAATTATATAATATATTTCTGGTCAGTTAAACTTAATATATATATATATATATATATTAAGTTATATACAATTACATGAGTATTTTTAATGTTATATACAATTACATGAGTATTTGAATGTTGTATTCGAAAAATATTTTTCGATCTTGTTTATTTAGATTTTGATACATTAAAATTTTTGTACGTGGGTCCAAAATTTTTTGACACGTGTATGTCATTTAAGCTTTTAGACTTATGTTCATTCAATATTTTAGTCTTATAATTATTTAGGTATTTAGACCACGTTCATTTAGAGTTTTAAACATGTATCATTTAAGACTCATGTTTATTTAGGTTTTTAAATTTGTATTCATTTTAGTTTATAGATTCATATTAATTTAGAGTTTTAAACCCGTGTCATTTAGGTTTATAGACTCATGTTCATTTAGATATATAAATTTATATTCATTTAAGTTCTTAGACCCGTATTCATTTAGGTGTTAAACCCGTATTCATTTAAATTTTTAGACGTATTTTTACTTAGATTTTAGACATGTGTTCCTTTAAAAAAATATGAGTCATATGTTTATTTATATATTTAAACTTATACTTAAAATTATTTTACATTTATTAATCTTTACTATATTTAAAATAAATTAATATTAGCCTATAGAACACAACTTAATTTAACATCACTATAATTACACATAATATGTATAAATTAAATAAAAAAATTGTTTTACTTACTGAGGCATTATAAAGATTAATTAGTAATAGAAGAAAGAAAAAATTACTCAAATAACACACAATTTTACATTAATGACAAAAATAGTTAAAAAAAAAAATTTGAAACAGAGGGTGCAATTACTATTGCACCCTCGAATAAAAAAAATAAAAAAAACGAAGAAGAAGAAACGACTTCTTCTTCTTCGGTTTTTTTTTCTTATTCTTCATCTTCTCTTTTGTTGTTCTTCTTCTTCTTTTCCGTCGCCTTCTTCTTCTCTTCGTCTTCTTCTTCTTCGTCTTTGTCTTCTCTTTCGTCTCTTCTTCTTCGTCTTCGTCTTCTTCGAATTCGTCTTTGTCTTCGTCTTCGTCTTCTTCGACTTCGTCTTTGTCTCCGTCTCTTCTTCTTCGTCTTCGTCTTCTGTTCTGCATTGCTCTCCGTCGTTATTTAGTCGAGGTACGTTCTTAAAATTTGTTGTTTTTGTTCACAAATTTTCTGTATTTGTTCACGAATTTGAGTTCGCGTGCTTTAGGGCTTAGTGTACTAGACTGTTGATGGGTAGAGTAAAGTGTATTTTTATGATAGAGTTAACTGGCTCTATGATAGAGTTAATTGTCTTTATGATAGAGTTAACTGTCTTTATGATAGAGTTAAGTGTCTTTAT
>OVBA01005726.1:0-19033 GCA_900406435.1 Lepidium aucheri
ACATATCCTAATCCTAATTGATATAGGTAACTCTAGTTCTAGATAACTCCTTGAATCTAATTAATCCTTATTTTCTTATGATAACTTGCACTTCAAGCTAATTTCTTGATCTTATCATCAAGCTTATCTTCAACATTCTCATGTGGTTCTCTACCATTTTACCATCTCTCCATAATCTATTCCAAATGCTATTTTTGTAGTATAGAGTTGAGAGTGATATAAGACTAGTCATCACCCATACAAAGACCTCAAACTCCAACGGATACTTTGTACTCCTATATTAGTACTCTCAATACATCTGACAAACATAAACACAATACACCAGAAAATAAGTTTGAGTGTTTCCACAAATTATTTACAAAACATCAATAACCTATAAAATACTTCTACAATGGGTCTATAAATAATTTCCCCTCTCTAATTGAAGATCATAGATTCTTTCTATGAGATTTTTCCGTATTCTTTTTTTTTTTATCAACATAACATAATTACAAACAATAGAAAAACTATAATGAGGATACATTATTCATAAAAGATTGATATTTTGATAATCTGCTAACATTATATGTTAAAGAAGATGGCTTTGTGATTTAAAGCACTGCAGCCATTTCAACGTGTGCTCCCTACTTTTAATTCTTTCGTATTCTTTGAATTAGCAAAATTTAAAATTTACACTTTCATAAGAAAAAAAGAAACACATGGGTAAAGACCATAGAAGTCATACTAATTTCTGCAGTCCATAAAGTACCGGCCCACTAATCCAAAATCCTCACAGATTGAAAAAAAAAAAAAAGAAAAAAAAAGAAGTGGACCGAATCCAGGTGTCGTGAACGCGCCACTAAACGTAAAACCACCGCTTTATGTACTTCCAAACAAAATAAAAGTTCTTGAAGGCATATTCCTTATCAAACTTACAAACAGAGAAGCATATACTTGCTGAGTCACCTATTAATGAATAAATAATATAGCTTAATGTAATTTAATCTATATAGATATTATGATTTCACATGGTATATTTGGTGAATATACACACTCAATGTCTTCATTTAATATCAACTAGCCGATTTCAAACCTTTGTTTTTATTCAAAACTTCGTATAATAAAATCTCAAAACACAGACTCAAAAAATATTCAATTCTCTTTGTGTATTTTCTTATAAAACAAAAAAGGTAAATAATAAATAATGTCATCTACAAGTACATAGGATCGTGTAGACTTGCTAGTAGAAAACAAATTAAATAACAATAAACGCTTGTTTGGTGCCGAAGAAAAAGTGAGAAAACAAATGCAATAAACAATTTGAAGAGGACGATGAAGCAGGCATTAGAGAGAGTCACAAGCTAAAGACTTTCCACACGCAATCACTGTTACGCCTTGTGGATTCATGTTGTCTTTGTATCTTCTTCTCCCTCTAGATTGAAGAAGCCTTACAGTTACAAGATTGATTCATCGATCATCATCAAAAATGGAAGACTCGGTGACTTCATCTGCAGCTTCCTCTTCGTTTCATTATCTCTCAATTTTCACGAATTTCCCTCTTATTTCCGCTGTCCTAGCTTTCACCATCGCACAATTGATCAAACTCTTTATCTCCAGGTATGTTTACCGTTTACGTCATTCGTATTATACTCCATGGAGCTGAGAGAGATGCAGAGTATTTGTTCCATAGGTTTTGGTTAAGACTATTTGTTCGACTTTTTAGGTTTTCTCGATTGTTGAGTTGGGATCATGATTTACTTTATAAGAAACTAAACTCTGGTGTAACTTTTGTTGTTTAGGTATAACGAAAAGAGATGGGACCTGAAACGGCTTGTAGGGTCTGGTGGAATGCCTTCTTCACATTCAGCAACAGTTTCAGCTTTAGCTATAGCTGTTGGTTTACAAGAAGGCTTTGGAGGATCTCATTTTGCTATCGCCTTGATTCTCACAACCATTGTATGTTTTTGCTCAATCACATATCTTCTTCAATCTCTTTGTGGAGATGATTTTATAAACGTTAAGGATTTGTGTTGCTTAGGTGATGTATGATGCAACTGGTGTAAGATTACATGCTGGACGCCAAGCTGAGGTTTTTAAATTTCCTTCTTTTCTTTTGCTATCATAAGCTGTTTTGGTGTTTCTGTTCACTCATTTGTGTCTCTGCTTCATTTACCAGGTTCTTAATCAGATTGTGTATGAACTTCCTGCAGAGCATCCGTTGGCTGAAAGCAGACCCTTGCATGAACTTTTAGGTCATACTCCTCCACAGGTAAATAACTAAGTCAGATCACACCAAGAACCTTGATCAATCAGGTCATTGTGGTTACTGAGTTGGTAAATATTTGAGAATATCTTTGGTCTTATCAGGTAGTTGCTGGTGGGATACTTGGAGTTACCACAGCAATTGTTGGGTACTTTTTCACATTGATAGCCAATTAGCTCAATGTGCATCAGATTCAAAAGCTCATATCTTCCTTACGCTGCAAATGGACTCTGAGTTTAGTTGACCCTAGTTTTTTTTTTCTCCTCATCTATTATCATTGACAATATGTATATATTATAGGTTTGAGTTTGTTTAAGAAAAATCAAAACTAAGTGGTAAAATAGAAGCGTGTTAAACTGTGCCTTGAACAACAATAATGAACATGATCTCTTTAGATTTAGCAAGATCAATACTTCGTAACTCAATTCTATGAAAAGCTGTATCTCTTTCGTGGTTCTTTATTTAATTTGCAGAGTGGGGTCTAATCCAAAACAATGCCAAGTAATATCACCAAGATCTATCTTGCAGATATCAGACTTAGTTTTATTGGTAGAGAATTAATGCTGATATGCTCTGTTTTTGTTGGCTAATTTGTTTTTTTTTCACTGATTTGATATTAATTTGAGAATTACATTAAAAAAAAGAAGAAGATTATGTTAAACCACAAAAACAATAGGTACTCTCGATCTTACAACAAGAAAATGATGCGTGTTGTCTATTCATTGATAACATCATTTGCAACCATGATTCAAACTTGTAAATATTACCAAAGGAATTGTATTCAGAAACTGTGTTTCAAACCAAGAGACGATAGTTTGAAAAATCAAAATCTGACTTGATGTGAATCTCGTTCTGTAAGATTGTGTTTGTCAAAGATATTCAGATGAGCTAGCTTCCATGAACCACTCTATTTCTGTTGGCTCATGTAACATATTACTCAAAATTAGTACAACACGTCCACGCTTATTTAGCACAATAAATTTCACCTAAAGTAGAAATGATTACTAAGTATTTAAGTATGTATCTCGATGGGATGACCACAAATTTAAAATTAGGGCAAAGCCAGCTTTCTTACACCAAGAAGATAAATATTTTGTGTTTGTGTGTCCAATGTAAGGACAAGAACAGATGTATATACCTTGGACAACATCAATATTTTGACGTGTCATGTAGAGCATTTTGCTGGAAAAGTTCTAATGCGACCTCCAAATTAGACTCAAATGCAACAGCGACTTAGTCAGATCCTCAAGGACCTCAACAATAATCGCTTTTGTGCCGAACAATGAAGGTGAAGGATTAAGATCCTCCGGAGAACTAGCAATTGATAGCACTTACCAATTTCAAACCCATTAACAATATCAGATGAGATAGACGCGATTTCTAAAATTAAACTCGGATAAAAAACCAGTTTAAGATTACATTTAACCACTTGATCAAACACATCTTATATATTAAAGCAGAAGACACTTTCATTTTGGTCGTGTTATAAACTTTAGGATAAAATTAATCTAAGTTGATAACAACCCTTAAAAGTAGGATAAGGTAGTTTTGTTACCGATTTTTATATAAAAAATTAAATTTAATAAAAATAGTCTAAAGAACTAAAATTTTAATAAAAAAATATTTTGGTTACAAATTTGGTTATTGATTCGATTCCAATTCGGGTTTGGGATGGATAATGGTATTTTGTCGGATTTAGTTCATCTAATTTGGTATTTAGTTATTTTGGTTTAAAACATATTTGGATATTTTATTTTTCGAATATAGTTTGGTACTATATAGATCGAGTTAAGATATGAGTATTTTTATATAAAAATTCAAAATTTTATAAAATTTAATAAAAAACTCTAATATTTGGTTTTGATTGGTTCCATATCAGGTTTGTGTTCAATTTTGTTTATAAATATATAGGCTTAGGACTTATGAAATGTTTTGTCGAGTTTGGTTCGGATTAGATTCTTCTAATTTGGGTTAATTTCGGTTTGAATTTTGGGCCACTAGAACATCATTTGGGAAATAATATTCAAAATATCAACACGGATTTAAGAACCAAATGAACACGAATGGGAAAAACAATCAAATCCCACGCTATAGCGTGGGTTGAATCCGAGTCTTATATATTAAAGCGGAAGACATTTTCATTTTGACCGTGTTATAAACTATAGGATATAATTAATATATGGTTTGTAACAACCCTTAAAAATTGGCTTAAGGTAGGTTTTGTTACAGATTTATATAGAAAAATTTAAAATTAATAAATATTTTAAAAAAACCAAAAAACAAAAAAAATTAATATAAATATATCGGTTACTTTCGGTTCTTGATTCGGCTCAGGTTTGAGTTTAGACTCGGTTTTTCGGGTACATAGATAAAAGAGCGATTTATGGCAATTTTTTCGGGTTACTAATTCGGTATTTTGGTTCTTTTGATTTAAGACTTACTCCGATATTTTTATTTTTTGGATATGGTTCGGTTTGGTATAGATCAAGTTCGGGTTTAGAGGTATTTTTATATAAAATTTTAAAATTGTAAACAATAATAATAATAAAACTCTAGAAAGCTAAAATTTGGTTCTTGATTTGGTTTCGGTTCAACATCGGGCATAGCTTTTTGGATATATAAATTTAGGACTCATTTGAGTATTTTGTCTGATGGTTCCTCTAATACAGATCAATTTTGGTTCGTGCTACAATCATTGAATCAACATCTTAAAAACAATATTCCAAAATATCAGCATGGGTCTAACAACCTAAATGAATAAAATTTGAAAAATAATCAAATCCCGCGTTAAAATTGAAAACAATAATAATAATACTCTAGAAAGCTAAAATTTGGTTCTTGATTTGGTTTCAGTTCAAATTCCAGCTTAGTTTTTGGATATATAGATTTAAGACTGATTTGAGTATTTTGTCTGATGGTTCCTCTATTACAGACCAATTTTGGTTTGAGTTACAGTCATTGAATCAACATCTTAAAAACAATTTTCCAAAATATGAGCACGAGTCTAACAACTTAAATGAATAAAATTTGAAAAACAATCAAATCTCGCGTTATAATGCGGTAATAATCTTAGTCTTATATATTAAAGCGGGAGATACTTTCATTTTGACTGTGTTATAAGCTATAGGATAAAATTAACCTAAGATTCATAACAACCCTTAAAACAGGCATAAAATAGGTTTTGTTACATATTTATATATAAAAATTTAAGACTAATAAATTATTATTTTTTAAAAACCAAAAAGCAAAAAAATAAAATTAATATAAATATATCGGTTACAAATTTAGTTCTTGATTCGGTTCAGGTTTAGGTTTAGACTCGATTTTTCAGATACATAGATTTAAGACCCATTTATGGTATTTTTTTGGTTCGGTTCCTCTAATTCGGTATTTTGGTTCTTTTGATTTAAGACTAACTCAGATACTTTTATTTTTTGGATATGGTTCAGTTTGGTATAGATCGAGTTCAGGTTTAGAGGTATTTTTATATAAAATTTTAAAGTTAAAAACAGTAATAATAAAAAAACTGTAGAACGCTAAATTTTGATTTGGTTTTGGTTCAAGTTCGGGCTTAGTTTTTTGGCTATATAGATTTATGACACATTTGAATATTTTATCGGATGGTGTCTTTAATACATATTAATTTTGGTTCGAGTTACAGTCATTGAATCAACATCTAAAAATCAATTTTCTAAAATATCATCACGCGTCTAACAACCTAAATAAATAAAATTTGAAAAACAATCAAATTTCATGTTATAACGTGGATATAATCCTAGTTTCATATAATAGTTAATTTGTTGTCAGTTTTTTTAATAAAAATTTAGGGAGGTGTATTGAAAATTGAATTTTAGATGATTTGATAGGATTTAGATTTAGAGAGATTTGAGTAAGGTTTTTGGAAATTTTGGGTGATTTAGCTTATTTTCATTTATTTTTTTTTGTCAATCTTACTCATTTATTTTACTAGTGGGATCGACAAAGACCCTATCTATAGCCAAATTGCTTCCACTGGAGCTGGTGAAATCTGAACCCCCTACCTGGTGCCTAGCTAGGGGCAAGCCAAATAGACCACCTGCTTCTTGGCTATTTTTATTTACTTTAAAAAATGATTTGGGGATTTGGAGAGATTTTATTATCAATTTTGGTGAGATTTTGTGAGATTGATGTTTGAAGAACAAATGATAGTAATAATAATATATCTAAACAATGTTTTGCCTACCAATGATAAGCATTATATTTTCTTTGATGTGTCTATTATCCTTTTGGTAACTTATGAACATGTATTGGTTTTGAGATTTTCATAAAAACTCCATGAACTGAAAAAATAAAATGGAGTCTCGAAAATATATTAAAAAAAAGAATCTTATCCCATAGATAACAAACACACAGAATTTGGTGAAATCGAAAAAGCATTTTAGTGGTCAAAACCCAGAAAGAAAAAACACAAAAGAAGGAGTTTCTGGCAATTGATTCTAATTCAATAAAATTGTTCCCCTACATCTGGAGAACATAGAAATAAGAACTATTCACAATTTATTCTAGTTTTGATTAATTTGCAAAGCAAGCCTAGGTGAAGAGGAGAAAAAAAGAGACGTAACAAATATAACCATTTAATCTTGATTATGTGGAAGTAAGAAACATAAAAAAAGTTAAGAAATGATATATCTTTTGGGTTTTGTAATCACACCTATAAGATAGGAGTTTTTCATTGACACTTTTTTTAACTAAAAAGCTATTCAAAATCATATGAAATATCCTTTTTTAAAACAATGGTTAATAATTGAATAACAACAGATTTAATATGACTTTAGAAAATTGTTGATTGAATACCAAAAGATTGTGAATTATTTAAAGTGATTTTGTGTAAATTTCAAATTCAATAACACATGATTTTAGAAGACATTTTAAAATCATTGATTGAATAATAGATGATTTTGAGAAAAAAACAAAATCTCCTGAAATTCAACTTTCAATACAGCACCCTAGTGCTAAAATTCTAACTATAAAATGTTATCTAAGTTTTTCGAGGTAATTTTTCTTAAATAATGTTTTCATATTTAAAGTAACCAAGTCAGTAGTTACGTTCTATAAACATTTTTAAAATTTAGATTTTCAGTTGACTATTCTTAATAAGATTCATATAATATATAATTTCTTTATATACAAATAGCATAAAAACAAAAAAATTTACGCCTATAAACTTCGACAAATATCTCTTCTTCTCTCTAGAACCCTCTCGAGAGGTATGAGGTAATATCCTCGGGATTAATTCATCGACGACAAAAAGTTTTGCTATCTTTCATCAAGTTCTCGTTGTATCGTTGATCTTCAGTTAAATGATTCCTTCATCGCTCTTCGCCATCATCGATCTGGATTTTGTAGGACTTATATAACTCGAATTAAGTTTAGCACTAGAGATATAAAACTATAAACGATTAACAACAAAATTAAGGTAATTATTACAAAGAGCTGAGACAAGTCTCGTTACCTTAACTCAATAAACGCATTAGTGTATCGATTTGATTTGCGTTTTTGAGTCCTAGGATATAATTGTGTTGAGACCGCCAATGATACACCAAATACAGAATCTGCGAACTTGTTGTGCCTACTCTATATTCTCGGACTTGACAGAAAAAAGAGGATTGTTGCTGTGAATTTTTAGTTCTCAAAATAGATTAATGAGAATAAGTCTACGCTTTTATTTTTATAAGCAGCAACAGATTTGGAAAAGAAGGAGAATTCGTTCCAAAATTTTCGGATGACCAAGTCTCCCATGAGAATAGGGATCTCGTTTTTGGCTTTGGTTGCAAGACTAATCGATTAGTCTTTAGGGTTTATTTCTTAATGGGCTCAAATAAACTCTTGCCACATTCTAACCCAAGCTCCAATCCTTATCCATCATATTTCTCATTCACCTAAGGCTAAGATTGGATTCATTAAGCCTATTGGCTTAATATATTAATCGTTGGCCTAACAATCCCCACATGAATAGAAATGACTCTAAACATATGACTGACGACTCGATAGACTCTACTGACTAGACTTATCCCATAAAGTAGACAGACAGATGGACTTTCGAGAGTGTAGACGAAAATTTGCTTTGTTTGAGTAAGTAGCATTTTTTAGCTTTGAACCACTCATTGTTAATATATGTCGGGTTTACTTGGCTAGGAGGTGAACATGATGTCTTGAACCACTCAAAAGTTTAGTGTAAACCTAGACAACAAATATAACCCAGCTCACTTTCTAATATAACTAAGTTCTCTATTATGTTCATTTTGGCCTTGAAGTTTGTCTAGTAATTCATGAGTGAACTTGGAGAGTATAGTCTTACCTTCATTCTCCTAGAAACGGCCTTTATTTCACACTCACTAGGTGATTTGCCAAAATTTTGGATGTTCAAGAGGTAACCTGTAATACTTCACTTATTAACCAAATATTGGACTCAAATCATTAAAAGTTTAAAACTTATCCTCAACTTTCTAGAGGTTGCACTGTTTATCATCTTTAGGAACTCGGTAAAGTTGTAATACCCACAATGCACTTCTAAAAAATTTTCTGATTTAGTTGTCCCTTTGAACCTACTTCTTGGGATCTCCAGTCATGTAGGTAGGGTTTCCACCAGATATCTTCTTAAGTCATAGGCTTTAAACCCATTCATCTTTATGATTTTACTACTTGATCTCGAGATAGTCCTTTGGTAAAAGGATCTGCTAGATTGTCAGCTGACTTGATGTAATCTATTGTGATAACACCACTTGAAGTTGAGAGTCTACAGGGGTTTTTTGCAGTACCACTTGTATAGTTCTTGAATTGTTCAAGAATCTTTTGAGCATAGTGATCTTGTGACAGAATAATTCCATCAGAGGTTCGTGTGATTTTAATCTCTAAGATGACATCAGCAAGACCCATGTCTTTAATGTCAAACTTACTGTTGAGTAAGTTCTTAATTTGTTGGATTATGTCCTTGTTGCTTCCAATAATAAGCATGTCATCTACATATAAACAGAGCAATACATATGCATTTTTAGTTTGTTTAATGTAGATACATTTATCACACTCATTTATTTTGAATCTATTTGACATCATCACATCGTCAAATTTTTCATGCCATTGATTTGGAGCTTGTTTAAGACCATACAATGACTTAACAAGTCGAGAGACTTTGTGTTCTTGTCCTCGAACAACAAACCCTTCAGGTTGTTCATGTAAATCTTCTCTTCTAATTCTCCATTTAGAAAAGCAGTTTTTACATCCATTTGATGAATTTCCAAGTTTCTTAATGTTGAGATTGATATCAGCATTCTGATGGAGGTTATTCTCGTCACCGGAGAATATGTGTCGAAGAAGTCCAGACCTTCTTTTTGTCTGAATCCCTTCACCACGAGTCTAGCCTTGTGCTTGTCTATTGAGCCATCGGTTTTCAACTTTGTTTTGAAAATCCATTTGCAACCAAGTTCTTTAAACCCTTCAGGGAGTTCGGTTAACTCATAAGTATGATTTTACATAATGGAGTCCATCTCACTGTTAACAGTTTCTTTCGAGGAGGAAGCGTCTCGCTTAGACATGGTTTCAGCAAAATTTCTTGGTTCATTTTCTACAAGAAAAATCATCAAAAAATCATCGCTGTAAGACTTTTCCTAACGACCTCTTTTGGTGTGTCTAGGTTCATCTTGTTGATCTTCTAAGTTAGACTGAGAAGTTCCAGATGAACTAGGTTCATGATTCATGTCATCTCTTTCTTCACGAGTTCTCTTTGGAAGAAAGATGCATTTCTTGATTCCATTATCGTGTTGACATGGATATCATGTATCTATAATTTAATAACCAGGAACCTATATATATAACTGTTATGTGCGTATCTTAGAAAAACACAATCAATAGTTTTTGGTCCGATTGTGACCTTTTTAGGAGGTGGTACCGCCACTTTTGCTAAGCACCCCCATATTTTGAGGTATTATACGAAGGTGGCAATCATTTCCAAAGCTCATAGGAAGTCTTCTCGGTAACTTTGTGAGGAATTTTGTTGAGGATGTAATTCATGGTAAGCAGTGCTTCCCCCCCCCACTCCCACCCCACAAATTCTGGGGTAAACTAGATTCCTACAACATTGCATTCACATCTCTTTTAGAGTTTGATGTTTTCCTTAAGAAATTCAATTAGATTCTGGAGAATGTGGAGCTGTTATTTGATGTATAATGCCATTTTGTTTGCAAAATGCATTAAAAGGTCCATCATATTCACCTCCTCTATCACTTCGGACTATTTTGATAGAGCTGCTGAGTTGATTTTTAACTTCTCGTTTATATTCTTTGAATTTTTCCAAGGCTTGATCTTAGCTATGTAATAGATATACATAACAATATTTTGTATGATCATCAATGAACGTTACAAAATACTTTTTGCCTCCTCTAGTTGGCACAAATTTATATCACACAAATCTGTGTGAATTAATCCTAGAGGTTCAGTTGTTCTTTGAACTTGGGATGATGGTTTTTTAGTGAGTTTTGCTTGTGAGCACACTTCACATTTTTCTTTGCTTGTTTTGTTTTTTGGTATTAGGTTCAAGTTCATTTGTCTCTGAATAGACTTATAGTTAACATGACCTAATGGTTTGTGCCAAATATCAAAAGACTCAACAAAATAAGCAAATTCATTTTTATTCATTAACTACATCAGAAGAAGTAGAAGCAATAATAGCATTATTAGCAACAACATTATTATCTGCAGCTTTAGAAGCAGTAGCAGTATAGGTAGAAGCAGCACCAGAGACATCTATTCCCTTAAGAAGGACAGCTTGAACACACATCTTGAGTATTCTGTTTTTCTTGTGTCCTTTGCCGACATACACCCTAAACTTTGTTAGAATTATTGTCCCTCCAATGTACTTGATTCCAAAGCCAGCATCATCCATCAAAGTTGCAGAAATCAAGTTTTTCCTCATATCAGGGCAATGCCTCACATTCTTGAGGGTTACTTCTTTCCTAGAGGTGAACTTAAGTACCATTGTGCATGTTCCCAAGGCAGCTGACTTAGATTCATTCGCCATTTGCATTTTTTGATATGGCGGACTTGGGGTATAACTACTGAACATCACTCTGTCAATGCAAATGTGATGTGAGGCACAAATGTCATAACCCCATTCTTTTTGGTTGTTTTGTTAGACCATGTTACATTCATTAACCACTGCGCATAGATGTTCTTCTGTCAGATTCACTTGGTCGTTCTTTTTCCCTTTGTTCTTGGGCTGTGACACTCATCAGATTTGTGGCCCAATTTGCCACAGTTGTGACACTTCCCTTTGAACCTTTTCTGCTCATTGGGCTTACTCTGCTTCTTGAAATTCGTCGAAGAGGCAGGTTTCAGAGAAGACGTGGCAATTGCTTTGCCTTTTCCTTTTGGTTTGTACTCAACCATGTGGACGTCATGTTGGTGCAGGACAGTCGAGTTGGAAAGAGACCCACAGTTTCTTTCTTCTGTTTGCAGCCTATTGAGAAGATCTTCAAGACTCATCTTCTTTCGCTTATGCTTCAGGTAGTTCTTGAAGTCATGCCAGCCCTTGGATTCGATCTCTTGACATATCATTTGAAAAGCTTCCACCTGTTGCATTACGGGTTCCAAATCCACCATTGTGAAATTCAAAAACTTAGCTACAACGTATTTCTAATAACTAGCATCTTCAACCATGTACTTCTTTTCCAGAGTTGTCTACAACATCTTAGACATTTTATAATCATAGTAGACTTTGAAGAGATTGTTCTCAATGCAGTTTAAGATCCAGCATTTACACTAGTAGTCAGAGTGTTTCCATGTTGCCACGATTTAACCCTTGGCCATTGAATTTTTTAGGCATGGGTACTGGCACAAGTACATTAAGAAGTTGTGCTGCATCACTTTGACCAGTGACTGAAGGAAGACCTTGTCTAAACAAGTTCCAACATGTCGTCTCATCAATCTGATTGTCAACAGGTAAACCAGCAAAAGGTAAACCAGCAACCAATAGACCGGTGTTCTCAGGAACCTGATCTCCCATAGGTGTGTCGTTAATCTGCCTCGGTGTCTCTTCGTTGCTAGACATCTCAAAGCAGTAAACACACTTTATCAGAACAATATCACTTTAAAATTAATTTTAAAAAATTGCATAATTTATTTAAATTTGTAAATCCTTTTTTCAAATGATTTATGTGATTAATAAAAATTAAATAAACAATCTGCAGAATTTATTTAAATTTGCAACTCTTGTTTAAATAATTAAACCATTTAATTAAATATTCATTCTTGTTTTAATTTGGCACTAACCAAACGTTATATACCAAAATTAATTTGGTATAAACCAAAATTAATATTCGATCATGATTTGGTGTTGTCTTACAGAGGTCAAATATTTAACTTCTTCTTTGATCATGTTTTCAATCAAAACTTCAATATTGATTCACGCAGATTTTGACTATGTGTATTTGATTATTAAACCAAAGTTGGTTTACTTAAACCAAATCACAAAACCATCGTTGTAACACAATGTCAGGAATAAGAGCGTCAATAATCGTTTAATTGAGCCACAATTTAATCACGTTTTAATGATCACAATTTGACTTAGTTAGACAACGTCAAGACTAATAACGTTAAGACGTGTTTCACGTTTTAAATCAAAACTTCAATGATTTTGACTTCTTCTTTTGGTCATGTTTTCTAATTGAAAAACAAAACCAATTTTTGTTCACGTTTTGGGACAACTAAAAATCAATTAGCTGACATCAAAAGTAAACTTAATTCTCAATTTGACGAAAGCAAACGTGAAAACAACAACGTCACACAACGTCCAACGTCACACAATGTTTTTGAAACCAAAGGTGGTTTATCTAAACCAAATAACACAACGTGTAAATGTGCAATTGATCTCGATTTGATTAACTGATCACGATTTGATCAACGTGAACACGTGCGATTGTCACACAGCGTGAAGACCAACGATTTGATCAACTCACATGTTTTATTTTTGTTATTGTCATACAACGTAAACCAATAACTGACCACGATTTGATCAGTTTTGATTTATCGAAATCGAGTAATGATTCGCATAGTTAACAACTTGGAAATATCATTACTGATTTACAGCTTATTTAATAAAATCAATAGTTTAAAATCAATGATCTCCTTAAACCAAAATAATAGCAGATACCGTTTATGTAAACTTAAACTTGTAAAATACGTTAGTCTAAAAGCACAAAACAAAATTAAATTGATTTTAGACAAGTTTTGATTTTAATGGAGCAGGTTTTGATAATTAATAAAAACTAATCTGAAATTTATAGATCAATTCTAAAAAGGGCGGATTTATTGAGTTAAGATTGTAGGACCTATATAACTCGAATTAAGTTTAGCAATAGAGATATGAAGCTATAAACGATTAACAACAAAATTAAGGTAACTATTACACAGTACTAAGACAAGTCTCGTTACCTTAACTCAATAAACGCCCTAGTATATCAGTTTCATTTGCGTTTTTGAGTCCCAAGATAGAATTATGTTGAGACTGCCAATAATACACGAACGGTAGAATCCGCAAACTTGTTGTGCCTACTCTATACTCTCGGACTTGACAGAAAAGAAGAGGATTGTTGTTGTGATAATTTTTAGTTCTCAGAAAACGTTGATGAGAATATTTCTACGGTTTTATTTTTATAAGCAGCGAAGACTTGGAAAAGAAGGAGAAGTCGTTCCAAAGATTTTGGGTGACCAAGTCTTCCACGAGAATAGGGATCTCATTTTTGGTTTTGGCTGCAAGACTAATCAATTAGTCTTTAAGGTTTCTTTATTAATGGACTAAAATAAACTCTGGCCACATTCTAACCCAAGCCCCAATCCTGATCCACCATATTTCTCGTTCACCTAAGCCCAAGATTGGATTCATAAAGCCTATTGGCTTAATATCATTAATCGTTGGCCCAACAGGTTTTACCTTATCTATCCGTCTCATTTTGTTTATCTTTGTTTGTCTTTGTGCCTTAATTTCGAATCTATTGCTCCATCCTCTGCTATTTACCATGGAAGATTCTCTGTATCGATGATTAGGGAGTTTAAATCTGGAAGACGAAGCTGCTATCGTTGATTTACCAATAGGAGGTCAGTAAGCTTCGACTGACAGAAACAAAAGAAGCATAATATGTTGCTTATTGAATCTAAATCAACAAAACCTAGCAAAGCTTATCCTTAATATGCCGCGTATTTGGAAGCTCCTTAACAAAGTTCAAGTCGTCGCGGTTCAGTTTATTTTTGATCATCAAAAAGACCTAGAAACAGAATTTGAATCGGGCTTTTGGATGTAAGATGATTGGGGTTTGGTCTTTGATCACTGGATGGAACATCCCTCTGGAAATTTTCTACAATTTTCTCGATGTGGATACGTCTATCCAATAGTCCCGTCAATTATCTTACTCAAGACATTGTGTTTGCGATTGCTTCCTCTTTTGGATCTGTCTTGCATTTAGCTTTCAATCCAGAACACTCCCACCTTGATACTTTTATTAGGGTCAAAGTTCTTTTTGACCTTACCAAGCCGGTATGCAATTCTCGTACTATTCGATTACTAGATGGTTCCACATTTACTCTAAAAATAGAGTTTGAACGAGAAAGGAAGTATTGTTTTCCATGTAAACGCCTCACTCATGATCGTTTTCACTACCCACACTCGGTTCTTGATGTTTCAAAGACTACAATTAAAACGTTTTTGTCTTTCCAAAAGCAAGATATCTTGCCGGATTTGTCAGAAAATCCTTCCTGGAAATACGTGTAAACTCACTTACTGAATATCCCTAATGTGGGTTTAAACAACACACAACACTGCACAAGTATCTCTCTAAACTTATTGGAGTTCAACAACCAAGCCCAATTTTAACCTCTAATGAGGTCCCAAATTTGCCTTAAGTTTCTCCAAATATCATCACTTCTTCTGAACTGGCTAGGGTATTCTCATTCTCATCTTATACACCATGAATGAATTGGTGGGGGTTTAGCTTTTTTTGAAAAAATTCATATGATATCAAATACTACAAGCTGATAACCGTATCATAGATTACAAAAGTCACTGTAGGTTCCTTCTCCAATTTTGCTACTTTTGTCTATGGTGATCCTAACCGCATGTTATATCAAGACGTATGGGATCGTCTCACTCTCATATCTCATTTCAGTACTCAAGCTTGGTTTCTCATTGGTGACTTTAATGAAATTCTAGAAAAATCCAAAAAATAGAGGGTCCAACTCGATCTTTGTCTTCTTTCGTGCCTTTTACAACAATGATTCGGAATTGCAGGCTTTGGGAAGTTCTTTCCGTTGGTAATTATTTCTCATGGACTAGTACACGGGATAATGTTTGAGTACAATGTCGTCTTAACTACAGTTTTGGGATTGATGAATGGTTCAAATTATTTCTCCAAAGCAACACTACTTACCTTGAGCACTTTGGTTATGATCATAAATCTTTGCTCTCCAGATACACGCATAAATATTCTCTATAAGAAGCACTTCTATTTTGATGGACGGTGGACTAAGCAACCTCAGTTTCATTCCATAATTCAGAAAGGTTAGGACACTCCTCCGTCTCCTAATAACCCCTCATCATTCTTTGACAAATTGTCCAATTGTTGTACTGTTATATCGAGTTGGAAAAAGCATGCCAATAAACACTCTGTCAAAACCATTTTATCATTACGAGAACAATTGGAACGGGAAACTCTTTTATACTCCCAGACTATCAGAAGAGTTCTAAGCTTAAAGGAGACCTCCGTAAACAATATCATGAAAAAGAGATTTAGTGGAAACAAAAATCTCAAGACAAGTGGCTACAAAATAGGGATAAATTTCCAAATTCTTTCATAACTCTATCAAAGCTTGACGGTTAAAAAATCAGATTCCGGTTTTAAAGGATGTAGCGGTTACGCACAGTTTCACATAAGGCTCGAAGGGTTCGATAGCAGTAGAATATTTTTAGTCCTTATTTACCTCTACTAACTCTTAGATGGTAAGTCAATATTTGGCAAGCATATCTACTTGGATCTATGATGATATGAATTGGAAACTCCTGGCCCCAGTTTCCCTGGAGGAAATTAAATCAGCAATGTTCAGTATTAGGAATGATAGTGCACCAGACCCGGATGGTATGACTAGTGTTTTCTTCAAGACATACTGGAAAATTGTAGGTCCTGATATATGCACTGAGATTAATCAAGATTTATCCTAAGGTTTTTTCCGGTGGAATGGAATTTCACGTATATTTCCCTGATTCCAAAAATCAGAAATGCTCAATCCATGACCGATTTTCATCAAATTAGTTTATGTCTGTCCTTGATAAAACCTTTTGTAAGACTATAGTTCCAAGACTACAAGACATGTTACCACATATCATCTCTGAAAAGCAAGACATATTTGTCTCCGGTAAATTAATTTTTGACAATACTTGATTGCACAAAAAATATACCATGCCGTTCTATCCAATCCTTTGGTGCAATCGGATTTTGTGATTCTCAAAACGAATTGAATGGTCTTTCCTCCATTCAATTGCTGCTTAAACTAGATTTTGATAGCTGGTGGGTGGATTTAGTGTTACACTCAGTTTCTTCCATCTTATATTCCATCTTGATTAATGGCACTCCGCATGGAAATATATTACCTCAACGTGGATTAAGATAGGGTGATCATCTGTTTCCCTTTCTTTTTATTCTTTGCGGAAGCTTTGATTCACGTTATGAATACCCGGGTTCAAAACAATTCAATATCACCTCTTTGTTTAAATAAACAAGGGCCTGGAGTACAACATTTACTTTTTGCTGATGATAATCTCTTTTCATGTAAGGAAAATTCCTCTGAATACCATGTTCTAGCATCTACACTTCAACTCTATACCGAAGCATCAGGCCAATGTATAAAGTTTCAAAAGTCAAGTCTGTCTTTTGGTAATAAGGTGATACTTTCTTCCAAATTGGAAATCAAGGCATTTTTTGGAATATCTGCCGATCAAGGCCCTGTCATATATTTGGGTTTACCTCATTGTTCTCAAGGTTCCAAGAAAAACTTTTTTGACTTTATTCACAAGTCATTAACAAAGTACTCGACTTCATGGTTTTCTAAGTTCTTATCTTTAGGAGGAAAATAAACTTTGTTAAAAGGTTGTTGCCATGGCTCTCCTAGTATATGCTATGTCCTGTTTTTGTCTTCTCAAACCCAAATCAGAGGGAGGATTAGGCTTCAGGGATATAGAATCTTTCAATCAAGCTTTACTTGCTTAACAAGGTTGGAAGCTACTCTCACAACCAATCTCCTTGTTACATTAGTCTTACAAATCCTGATATTTAAGGAAGGGTGATTTCCTCTCTACCCCCACCGGACCCCGACCATCTTATGCTTGGAAAAACATATTACATTGTCGTCAACTTTTCCAACATGGATTAATGAGAACCATAGAAATGGCCTCTCAACGTATGTTTGGTGCAAAATTTGGATATTTGACGAATTTCCACGTCCCCCAATCAGCAAGAATGTACTTTATGATGTCAATCTCAAGGTTTCTGATCTCATGGAACATCATCAGTGGAACATTGACAAACTGAATAGCTTATTTCACCATAGAGATGTGAAATACATTTCGGCAATTACTCCATCCTTTTTTGAGAATGACTCCTGGAAATGGGCTTACACAGGATATAGCTCATACGCTGTCAAGAGTGGTAATTGGTTAGCTTCTCGAACTACACCTTTATCCACTGTTTCCCCTCTGAAAATAGTTTCTAAATTGAAGACATAAATTTGGAGTATTCACGCCCCTTCCAAACTTAAAATTTTTATATGGCTTGCTCTTTCTAGAGCCCTACCTGTGCGACAATCCCTCTGTCAGCATTGCATTTTGGACAATAACATATGCAAGATCTTTAAAATCCAACCTGAAACCATTAACCACATGTTGTTCTATGGTAATGTTGCAAGAAAAATTTGGGCTTTAGCACAGGTGCCTCGACCTCCAAATGATTTCTCTTCTTTATACATTCATGACAATTTCACTTTCCTGTTTAGACTCTTACATGATCACCATGTCCCTTTTGCCATTTGCCATTCTTTCCCATGGATCCTTTGGGCTATTTGGAAATCTCGTAATAAGTTAGCTTTCGGGGCAAACTTGACAACCTTAACCACCTTGCGCATGAGGCCAAATCGGAAGTCATGGCTTGGCTTTCACAACAAAAATCTCAAATTTTAAAACCACGCCACCTAGTCTCCTTACTTCCACCTTCCACTTGGAAACCTCCCCGGATTGGTTTTGTATCATGTAATTTTAAAGTCTTCTGAGTTAATAGTTCTTCTAATTATGGAGCTACATGGATTCTTCGTTACCACATGGGTGAATGCTTTCCCATTCTCAGAATTATTTTCCATCGGCGAGATCCCCATTATATGTCAATCAATGTTTCCTACTATATATCCTTCACGGCCTCACTAACCTTCATATTTCATCCGTAGAAATTGGGGTGGATAATAGGAAACTCTATCGTGTATTAACTCAATCCTATCTCTGGCCGGCTTTCCAAGGCTTGTTTCTACTATTAAACACGCCTCCACATCATTCCGATCCATATCCTTTTATTGTATCCATCTTTTAAGCTAATAAACATGCAACTGCAGTTGCTTGTAGTGTGACAAGGGACAATAGAAAGCATAAACACTTGGCTCATGGCTCCCCAATTGGTTACATCCTTTGATCAGTTTGGACACTCCACATGGTACAATATATATATATATATA